>JAUMHG010000079.1:13882192-13892680 GCA_032359395.1 Enteromius anoplus | reverse complement strand
AGCTCAAAGGCAAATCGGTCTCTCTGGCGAGTTCCCATATGTAACGTCGAAGTGATTCGACTGAAAGGGTAACTTCCCCTTTGACATGTTTTTAGTAGGAAAAAAATCTCTTCTAAATCCTTTACTTGTAAAGTCATACCACGTTATATGTTAGCATGACAATTTTCACATCACAAACCCCAAAACTCTTAAAAACCCTAAAACTATTGTAAGAACTGATTATTGAAAACTACAATACTTTCATCATTTGCTCCCATTCCCTTCTGGACGCTTGAACATTTTGAGTTTACTCGCTTCATTTGCACGTGAAATTCGCTTCATTTGCGTGTGAAAATTTGTGTCATGGGAGGGGATTCGGCCAGGCGCTCCCAGTCTCTGTTGTGGTTAGACGTGAGGTAAAATTCGTTTTGTGTATATCTAATATCTAAATGAACCTAGTATTTATTTCCTTTACATTCCTGTTTATATTAATGTACGAAGATGTGTCATACAGGTCCTCCACATACAGCGACGATGATTTTGTCCTCCGAATTCTGCCTCCGCTTGCTAGTAATCACGTCATTACTAGAGCAAGCTCCTGATTGGTTAACGCGGCGCGAATTTTCACCAAAGTTCAGATTTTTCAACTTGAGCGTTAAGCGCGATGTGCCATTCGCTCCGCTTAATTTGCGCGAATCGTGCCGCAGGATGTCTAATCGCGTCTTTGCATTTACTTAACATGCAAATCACTCGCGCTTAACGCTTCATTCACGTCTGGTGTGAACGCAGCATTAGAGTTAAAAATAGCATTAGAGAGGTTTTGTCACAGATTTGCCAGTCTCTGCACCCAGCCAATCACAACGTTCCCTCTCTCCCGAATTCTAATCACCATCACCTGCAACTCATCACCAAAGTAATCACAGTCACTATAAAACCACTCACCACCCCTCAGTCAGTGTCCGGGCTCGTTTATACGAAGTGGACTAAACTTTATGCTCCTAGTTCTACAAACTGTTAATATACTTACCCTGTACTCACCTTGTTCTCCTTCGTTCTAGACTCCAAGTTCCAGGAATCCTTCTGTGTATGTGGTGTGTGGTTATCTCCCCTATCCTGAGTCTCTCCATCGTCTCAGTGTGCCTCCTAGCCCCTCCGTTCCTGTAAATACAAAGACGGACTTAACAAAAACAGTTTTCAGCAACGACAAACTATCCTCATCCCTGCTACTCACCTCTAGTTCTGTCTGCATCCAATATCATACTCTGCTGTGAAAATATGAAATATGAATATGAAAACATCACCTCCTTTTACTTACCTCCTGTGTAGAGTCTGCTTCCGTAACAGGTTTCTCTTCGATGTTAGAATTTATTATTTTTTTATTTTATTTTTTTACATTTTTTCTGTAACACCATAGGACTCATTGCTGGTAGTTGACACATGGGTCAACTACCCATGTTGAAAACATGGTCAATTTAGCCTAATTTGTCTATTTATTTATTTGTTTATGTCAAAAATGTGGTCAGCTGAGCTTAAATTATGTCAATAATGTGAGGTTAACTTTTATATTTATTAATTAAATTTATTTATTTATGTCAAAAATGGTCAATTTAGCTTAATAAGTCTCTAATATATAGAATTTTTTTTCCCCAAAAAATGTGATCAATTGAGCTTCTTCTGATCCAAGAATATTACTTCAACGTATTGTACATCGAGTACAATTCTGTAAAAATAGCTAATTCTAGTGTAACACATAAACAACACAAAAAAAGAATTGATCTTATAAAAGGTATTTGCTCAGGCAAGCAAGGCTGTGGAACCAGTATGGGCGAGTATAGCAGCAAAACAGGCCAAAACATCCCATAGACCTGCACTGAGAGGATCTCAAGGCATATTGAGACTCGGTGGGCTGTAATTAAGCAATAACACAGAACCTCCCACCCCAGCAACCACTCACAACGCCCTTATCATAATGCTAGTGTGTTTGCCTCTTCACATTCAAACACCCCTGGTACTTCTTTAGAAAATGTAAAGAAATGAGTTTACATTATTATCACTTTTATTGATCAGCCAAAATCCCACTGCAGTACAGACCGTTTCTGAGTGGACTAATATTGATTGCTGTTTAAATATGAATTAGCTTCTAAAAGGCTTCTGAGGCTTTAGAAAGCGATGGAGCTGTTTTCACATCTTCAGTTCAGACGGAATAAAATCCTCCACCTGGATCGTGTCTTTCTTAGCAAGGACATCGCCGCTTGGATGGACACAAGAGGAAAGCGAGAAGACGCACAGGTTTTGAAGGCCCGTCGATGCCGTGGAAAAAAACCAAATCGCAAGCTCTTCGCTCACAGCTGAGGCCATTGCTCAAAACAATGGGAGAACTCAGTAATGGTTACGATAATTAAATGTATGTGGATGAACTGTAAATCATACAGCCCGTTATTTTTAAACAATATTCATCAATATTCTCAAGGGGGGTGAATTCAGAAAGGTCATAAAATCTCTCATTAACAAAGACCTTGGTAATGTGCTCGTATGAACATGAAGAGCCAGGAAATGGGATATGATGAATCTTAGTAGATTAGAGGAAGTCTCTCTCTCTCTCTGCCATTGATCAGAAGGGTCTCCCGTGCCCACAGCAATCGCTGATACTCATCAAACACTCTGAAAGGAAGCAAACGCTCTTGAAATGTTAACAAATCAAGTTCATTTTCATTAAAATGTCCTCGTCTCCACAATTACAACGGTTTTACAATAATACAGAAGGCTTTACTGTGATAGGACCTGACCTTACATCTAAAGTAACCAGATTTAAGTCCAAAATAATATTTAACATGAATGGATCAAGCTAAATACATTAAGTAATAACAGCAAAATTCATGCAGGGATTATTTTAGTATCGCTGATATACTGCTATCATTTTTGTTCATTTTTTTTTTCATTAGATTAGATTTCATTAGATTTTTTCTTTCTGCATTAATGTTCACTTCAGTTAAGGTTTTAGCAATTTTGTCAATTTCCATAAAGATTAAATAAAGTGTTGCCCCCCTTTTTGGACGTGCTTATCTGCGTGCATTTTTCCAGTTATTAAAAAAAATAATAATAATAATTATTATATTTTATATTTTTATTATAATACTACATATATAATATATATGTGTATATATTATATCTATTTATATTTATGTGTGTACTATGTATATTTATTATGTATATAGAAATACACAAACACATGCATGTATATGTTTATTTAAAAATTGTTACGTATATGAATATATTCATATATACAAATAAATCATTTTTTAAATATATACTGTGTGTGTGTGTCTTGACGTATGCATAATAAATATGCACAGTACTCATATATATTACATATAAAACTTTTATTTTGGATTCGATTAATCATTTGACAGCATATATGTGTGTATACAACAATATAATATATTATTACACAATTTACATAATGTATTACACAAGTGAAAAGAATGAATCCTCAAGATCCAGCTCTGACAATACAACCTAGTAAACACGGTTCTTTCATCAGGTGATGTATTCGAAATGACACACATGCACACACACACACGGTGGATTTATAAATCATGACAGCACATAAAATCTCAATCTCATTTGTTTTATTCATGTTAACAGTATGTTGGGTTTCACCCCACAGCATAAGCAGAGTAGAAGTATTTCACAGCATCAGTGTTAGCTGTAAGACATCAATTAGCAGGTCCCTTTCATCTGAAGTGCACTAATTGCAGGACCGTTATGTTTACATGGTTATGATATCAATATACCACTTCTGTGATGTTAAAGTATGCTAAAGTGACAGAAAACATTGGGGGACATCAGGGCAATGCTAATTATATTTCCATTGCTGTAAAGAAAATAGTCAGGAATATATATCTTTTTAATATCTGGGACTCTTTATTTCTCTTGATTGTTGAGCTGTTATACAGTCAGCAGGGACATAAATTCAATATTTATTCAGTGCTTCTGAACGGCCTCCGAAGGCTTTTGTTGGGTGATCTAATTAATGAAATAATATGTTGATTTTCTAGGTTTGGGTCCCCAAGAACAGTCACTGAGACTAAGAGAATATTTACTTCCTTTTGGGACTCTGGGCTTGCATTTATTTTTATTTTTACGCTGGCGGCTTTGTAGTTTGCGTGTCTTCCTGGCGTGGCTTTTCCACAGAGAGCTCGACCACATTTCAATATCTCCTGTGAGAATCGGCGTCTTTATTGTCTGCTCTCATGAGCTAAGGAGAAATCCTGTTTATGAAGAAACCCTCGAGCAAAGAGTGGCGTTTTAAGCACTTAAAGAGATACACGTGTAGTGCTTGTGCACACAGACTGTCAACAGCACAATACAGAAGTACAACAAAAAAATAGTTTCTTATTCTACACATCACTGTAATTCATTACTTTAATAAAAACAAGAACTATGTGCAATGACAAGCTACTCAAATCATTATTAATTAATTACATGCTGTCCATTGATATTACTAATTAAGATTAATATATTAATAATATATTACTAGTACCTAACACCATTAATCTGGGACATGAGCATTAATGGAAAATGTGGAAAATATATCTATATATCAATAAAGGAAAAATATCAGCACCTCATACTAAAGTGATATAAGTATATGACAAAATATAACAACAAAATAATAATTCATAAATAAAAGTATCATAATTAATTAAAATTAATTAATTAATGTATATTATATACATAGCCTATATAAATATGATTAGTTACAATACAAAAGCTGTGCCAAAACGGTGCCATATTATACCCAAAAATTCAGTGGACTACCAATAAAATAAAATAAAAATGCAATTTAATAAAATGTAATAGTAATAAAAATGTGGGACCAAAAATTATTCCGACACTCTGACCTTGCTGAAGTGTTTTTCTTTAATTGCTAATGCAACTTTTTCACCACAGACTGAACAAAATTAAGCATATGCACACATATGAAAACATATATTAATATGCCATCATAAAACTGCTGCTCAAGTGCCTCCAGCGCAGTTAAAACGATCTAAACATAACGTGACACACAGAGATGAAACACTCCGCTAATGGACAGAGGCGGTTCAGCTCGAGCCGACAGGGGACGCTGTTGAGTTTTGAAAGCGCATGTCCTGTCGCACGGTCCGGGCTCCCCGATCACGTTTTGTGGGATAGTGGAGAGGGGGGAAATTCTAATAAATCAACATATTCACATTAAAACAACATAAAGACGCGTACTGTGTGGAACCCATATGGCCATTTTATTTGCTCTAGTAGTTACATCTGTCACTAATATACGCGTCGTGCATTTGTTTCTGTCCAATATGGCTAAAAAATGACTAATAATCTATTATTAAAGATTTTAGTAGGATGCCACAACAGATAACGTAATTAAAACATTACTTGCGTGACATTTATCAACTTTCATAATAATAATAACGTATTTCTTTTAAGAAATGTCAGTAGTAGTCCATTAAACAAGCATTAATGGCGTAAGCGTAAATAAGGTTTTTAATATGAATAGGCATATATCATGTATAAATCATTATGAGCGCATACTGTTAGAACGCTTGATTCTAAACAACAGGCATTGTGGGAAAAATCCAATAAATTAAAAGATAATTTACCTGCTTTAAACAGCAAAAACAAAATGACTGTCCATAAAGAGTTAAAGTCGTCGCTTAGCTCTCTGTCAGTTCTGACAGTTCGGAAAACTTTTGTTTCTTCTCTAGTATGTAAATTGACCGTCGGATTCAGCGAGCCTATTGGCTACGAGTCCGAGTCAATTTCGTATTTCAAACCTGACGTCAGGGCGGCTATAAAACTCAGCATTGCTTTTATACTCCTATGCTCGGTGATCCTTTAAAAACTCTAGAACAAGCCCGGAGTACTTTTTTTTCCCCCAGCCAAGCATCCAATTGCCAATCACATACATGTTACGGTCTTCATTTCAACGAAACTATTGAAAAAAAGGGCGCCGCGCAGCCATGCAGTGTTAAATGTTCGCAACTCAAACGCGTCGACACTCGCGCACAAAGAGAGAGGAACTGGAGACGCGCGCGCTCCTGCGTCTGTTGCGCGAAAGGCGAAAAGGCGTCAATTGAAAAAAATAAATCGGCGCCGGCGAACCCTTTTCTCCGCTTTTGAAGAATTAAATAAAGAAATCAAGCTGGCTCACGCTGTCTCGAACCCGACCACTTTGACAGCTGCTCTTCACCCCCTTTGGAGGACTGTCAACAGCAAAAGGATGGCATCAGAACTGGCAATGAGCAGCTCCGACCTGCCCACCAGTCCCCTGGCCATGGAATATGTTAATGACTTCGATCTGATGAAGTTTGAAGTGAAAAAGGAGCCGGTGGAGCCCGATCGCAGCATCAGCCAGTGCAGCCGCCTGATCGCCGGGGGATCCCTGTCTTCCACCCCGATGAGCACGCCTTGCAGCTCGGTTCCCCCTTCCCCAAGCTTCTCGGCGCCCAGCCCGGGCTCCGGGAGCGAACAGAAGGCGCACCTGGAGGATTTCTACTGGATGACCGGCTACCAACAGCAGCTCAACCCAGAGGCTTTGGGCTTCAGCCCCGAGGACGCGGTGGAGGCGCTGATCAACAGCAGTCACCAGCTCCAGAGCTTCGATGGCTATGCTAGAGGGCAGCAGTTCGCCAGCGCAGCCGGCGCTGGAGGCGCCATGGCCGGCGAGGAGATGGGATCCGCCGCCGCGGTGGTCTCCGCGGTCATCGCGGCCGCCGCAGCCCAGAACGGCGCTCCGCACCATCACCACCACCACCACCACCCGGCGGGTCACCACCCGACGCCCGGCATGCAGTCCGGCGTCAACCCGGCCAGCCACCAGCACATGCACCTGGACGATCGCTTCTCGGACGAGCAGCTGGTGACCATGTCCGTGCGCGAGCTCAACCGGCAGCTGCGGGGGGTCAGCAAAGAGGAGGTGATCCGGCTCAAACAGAAGAGGAGGACCCTCAAAAATAGAGGCTACGCGCAGTCGTGTCGCTATAAGCGGGTCCAGCAGCGGCACGTCCTGGAGGGCGAGAAGACCCAGCTCCTGCAGCAGGTGGACCACCTCAAGCAGGAGATCTCCAGACTGGTGCGCGAGAGAGACGCGTACAAAGAGAAGTACGAGAAGCTCATCAGCACCGGCTTCAGAGAAAACGGATCGAGCAGCGACAACAACCCGTCGTCCCCGGAGTTTTTCATGTGAGTTTAACCGGCACTTACTAGAGCAGCGGTGTGCAAAAGTTGCGTAGGCTACGCGCGCGTTGTGTTGGATTGGGCAATCCTCTCACTTTTATTTTTGTCCTTTTTTTTTTTTTTTGCACAATTTAGTTCTAGAAATCGAGCTTTAGAGTTTAGCCCACGTTAACTTTTGCTCTGCGCTTTTGGACAACAATAGGACATTACCCATCGCTGAGTTCTGTTCTTTTTGCCTGTCCTGTTGAAACTGTAACATGTCAACGTGCTTTCGTTTGATATTTCCCCATGTTGCCTCGCGTTGCGCAACTTTTAGGTTGACATTTTTGTAAAGTTCGAGGGGCACATCACGCTTTCGTGAGGGCTTTGAAGAAGCGTTTGAACTCATTATAAATCGAGCGAGATTGACTTTGTGTTTCATTCAAACCGCGTCACATTTTGTGTTGTTGTGAAGAACTCATTCAGTAATGTATTTATTTGTGTGTCGGAATCCACATGCTGGTCGTGTCGGTTGCCGAAGTTGTTTCTTTCTTTCTTTTACCTGAACGAACTGAACTGAAATGCTCCGAAATGACATTCATCACATTCTCATTGTCTGGTCCACTTTTTTGGGACTCTGAGCAAAAAAGTGACATCTTTTCATCCATGAAACATTGCCTCCATAATTTTTGCGACAACCTCCTGTCATTTCTGTACAGCAATTTAAGTGATGAAACATATGAAGTGATTCTGTATGATTATCTTTTTCTTTTCTTTTTTTTTGTCCAACAAAGAGATATTATTAAACCCCTGAAACAATTGTAACTTATCTCAGTGTGCTACACTTAAAGACTGTGAAAGATTTGCGGTTTGACAAATATGTCACTCCACATATTGCTTGGCCATAAAATATGGTCGAATGAACGATTAAGAAATGTTTATAAATTGTTCTCATTAAAGAGAAGGATATTGTATCAATGAAAATGAAGGGTTTGTCTAATACGCTGCATCCAAAACTGTTAATGTAGGATTTGCATCCAAATATAAATCTTAATTATTATTGAGATATTTCCCTGCTGTTAAACATTTACTTTCATCAGGTGGGAAATAAAACCTTTCGAAAAACGTACATATTAATACAACGTTTTAATATTTCATATCGATTAGGATTGACAAGTAATGAACTGTACACACTGGAGCAGTATATTATTCAACAATAAACGTTAAACACTTAAAAAACACAATCAAACGTCCTCGTGTTATTTATTAGAACACGCCTAAAATGCGAGACTCTCGCTGGATGCAGTATTTCATATTACATGTTGATTGGAAAATTAAATAAGAGTTCATGCTTTTTTTTAATGTCTGCTAGTTTTGAGGAAAGTTCACGATTTCACTTGTTGCCGCGTCACAGTTCACTCGAGTCTGACAAGGTGAGCATATTCTTATTAAATCGGATTTGCTTAAAATGGCATTGAACTAAAATAACATATGAGAGATACAATTATTTATGTGTGGGAAAAAAAGCCAGCATTACTTGGTGCAGAGCTAGATTTTTTGATAAACATGTCAAAATGCGCTCGCACTTATTTGCACGCGCTGTGCGAGTTTATTTCAGAATCTTTCAACAATTCACCAATGACAGATTCGACATAATCTAAAAAAATAATTTACAACAAAAACCTATGTTTAAATAGCACTTCATTTCAACAGGGTAACTGTTTTTTTTTTTATTTAGTTCTGTTACTTGCTTCGCAAAAAAAAAAAAAATCTCATTTAGTTCACTGCGCAGTTTAAACACATCTTATCACACGAGGACAGTTTAGTTTCGCTGCCCTGGTTAATCATTAATTTATTGAGACTGCTTGCTTTAACTGATATTTAAATAACTAGCATAATCCGCAAAAGCTGTGATTTTGACGAACAGATTCGCCTCTACGTCGCTGGAGCTTTACCAAAGTGCACCTTTAATTTACCGACACTGTCAGTTCGATAAATTATAGCTTTCTCTGGATAAGAATAACCTGCCTGTGAGCTTACAGGCTACTAACAATTAATAACTGTATTTCCTTTCTACCAGTCACATTATTAGGCCTATTAGTTACCTCAGAGAAGTCATCAACAGATATCTTCACTTAGAGCTCATTAAAACAATGACTTGTGGTCTGTTTGTGTTTTATAAAGCACCAAACAACATTCATCGGTTTATGATTTGACATTGTCTGCACACCACAACCTCCACTGAAGAGTTCAAATAACAGTGTGTTTCTCAATGTCACGTCTCGTTTTTGTTTTCTCCAACCTTCTTTGACTTTTCAGCTGCTTTATCTCTTCGGGCCATCGTTCGTTCTCTCAAGCCATCACTATTATCAGCCCCGAAATAATTAGAAGAGTGAGTCAAGCTTCCCCTCTTATTGTCACAGCACACAGGATGTGGGCTCACAGCTGGAAAGAAAGTGAAAAGAAGTGTGTGCGTGCGTGCGTGTGTGTGGGATGTCTGTATTTAGGGTGTTGGGTGAAAACATAGTGGCTCTTCAGCACAATGATGATTTGAATATCAAGCGGATGACGCACGCACGGCGTTCGGAGGAATTCATGCGTTTGGCTCAGAGCTCAGGGGAAAGGCTGCATGGTCCATGCCGTGGAAAGCACAATGATTTCTTGCATGATTAATAGTGGAGAAAAGACCTTGTTTCTGCTCCTTTAAATTGATGAATCATTGGTGATTTTCCCCAGCTGGGCTTCCACTGCCTTTGAGTGGCTGCGGCGCATGTAATTTATGGCTTTTCTTTTTGATGAGGTCAAAATGCAAAACTGGTTAATGACATCAGCGTTATAACTCAGAAGTGTAGAGACACACTGTACCAGACAGCAGGTGCAGCGTGGACAGCGAGTTGTGCTTTTACATTTTTTTAAATCAATATCTATTTACAGCTTTTTGGACAGATTTTATTATTATTAATTATTTTTTTTACTTATTAAATTATTATAATAGATATAAAATATGAATTATTATTAAAGTCTTTTTGGTTTTTCTTTTACTTGTATAGAATATTTTTAGAAAACTTCTAACACTACAACATAGTTTTTAAAACTTACAAAACAATTCAGTATTGCTTCCTCTTTCTTTCTATTCCATTAGATTATTAAAAATAAATATATATATATGTATACTTTAAGTTCCAGGTTTTCAGCCATGTTTTAAACAAAAGTTATTATTATAATTTTTTTTTTTTTTTTTTTTTTGCTTGCATATAACATGACATTTTGGTAACTATAACTTGAAGTGTTGCTATATCAGTTCAA
>JAUMHG010000079.1:13810248-13834096 GCA_032359395.1 Enteromius anoplus | reverse complement strand
ATGTATTAATAGGTGGCATGTACTTACTTTTATAATAATTTATTATGCAAAATTACATGCAGGTTACTCTAAATCCAAACCCTAGCAAGTACTAAAAATATGAAAAGTTCAGATGCAAAAGCCTCTAAGTGCCATCAGAAATGTTCTTCTAAAATTACTGAGCCTAAACATAGGAACCTGAAAGGAAAATACTAATGTTTAGATTCAAATTTAAGATGGAACTCAGCATCTGAACTCTTCATATATAATTGAGGACACGTAAAGCAGGCTTAATAAATGTTAATAAAGTTGTCATTAAATTAAATAAATATATTTGTGTAAGGATCTGTGGCAGAACTGCGGAAGCAGCTACACAGAAAATCCTGCTTTGGATGAAATAAACCCCAAATCAGTTCTGCAGATTATTTTGTCAATCATCATGCAAAATAATCAACTACTATACAACTACTTTTCATCAGTCAAAAGCTAAAAATGAATAGGGATTTGAACCCTAGTCTGTTAATGTGCCAAACACGTTTTTTTGTACCAGTTGTGCCTGACCATAAAACTGTTGCCTCTTCAGAAGCAGTCATATGACGGTGAGACTGGAGTGTGTTTAACCCATGTGTGTGTGTGAGCTCTCCCGTTCATACTGTTCAGTCTTGGTTGTTCTCAGGTGTGTGTGTGTGTGTGTGTGTGAGTGACCTTGGAGTGGCGGCAGTGCTTAAACAGTGTGTCAGCGAGTGTGTTGAAGCGTGTCTGTGCCGATTATGAATGTTTCATTACTGCCACCTCAGCCTTTAGCTGTGAGCTTTCCACTAAAGCACACTGACAAATCCTCTTTCTTCTGGCCTTTTTTCCCCTCCTCTCTCTCTCTCTCTCTCTCTTTCTCCTCGATGGCCTTCCAGCTCTTTTCTCTGCACTCCGCGCTCGATTTCTGGTACTCTCGATTTTTCTTTCCGCAGTTTTTCCGGCCGCTCTCTCTCTCTGATGAATCTCCAGACAGCAGGGAATAATTGTAGTCGGGGCCGAGCGCTCGTTTTTCTTTCTGTTTGAAAGGCATGACAGGTACGGCTTCTCCCCTGCTCTCTCCGCCCTCCCTTTCTCTCTTCCGCACAAAGAGCGCACAAAATAAGTCAAGGTTTACAAGGTCAACTCGTCTCGCGCTAAGCAGAGCTTTTTCACCCGCGGTATTTCGACTAAAACGTCAAGAGACAGCTGAGATAAATTTGGAAAAATGTCCCAGCTCGGGCGGCCGTACTTTACTCTGATTTCTGCCGCTTGAAATTCTCCTCTTAATGAATAAGAGAGCTTGTTATCTTATTGTCTTATAATAGCAGGCGAGCGCTCGCGCACTTCATCATGCGCTGCCCTGTTGAGTGCGTTAAAGTGTGTCACAAACACACACGCACACATAGATGAAGGGAAAAGAGGGGCATGGCAGATTAGTATCTTCTTTCTGGGGTGTGTTGAGACTCTCCCTGCCTTCTGTAACGTTTCTTTGACGACAGGAACTACTTGCGCAAGACCTTTTGATGCAAATTCAGCTTAGATCTCTCAAAGGCCTTGCTCAAAACCAGTAAAACTGTCTGTAATCAGTCTAATCATTCATATTACCACAGTTTTAGAGCAGGTTTGGAGTTTGGGAGGGGGTGTCTCCTATAAACGGCGTCCCCCTCTAAAGAAATGTCTTATCTAGTCATAAACCTCTCTCGCAGTCAGCTGCTGCATTTCATAAAACTAACATTGACTTTATAACGGCTCTTAATAAATATTGACCTACATTTTAATCACATGCTAATCTGGAGTGCTGGAGAGGTGACAGTTTATGGATGGCCGTGGATCATAAATTTTCCAGGTCGCATCTCTCTATCGAGTGTATCGGTTCCTCCGAGAGCGGTACGATTGATCATATTCATTAAAAAATATCTACACACTTTGGCATTTCACAGCCCACTAAGCCAGTGCAAGTTTAAGAATAAAAGTAATTACTCTCCTGCAGCCAATATTCATTTCAACGGAATAATAAACTACTTGGATTAAAAGATTACCGCGCGCGCTTGTGTTTTAAACAAGCTACGGCATGTGTATGTATATCAAAATATTTCCCATGTAATGTTTTAGTAGTAATACAGTTAATTACAGTACAAATGGTTCTGAATTTGGCATTAAAAGTAAAAAAAAAGGTGCATTCAGTGCATTTTCCTGTTCGTTTTGCATAAATAGGTTACAAAAATTCTTCCGAAATGCGAAAATCACATTCCTTTTGATATTTTTAGCAGCGCGTTCAACCAATAAGTCCTTCTCTAGCCAGCTGTCTCAAAGCTCTCCTGCGCTATTAAAATCGGGTTTCACCGCAACCCAGGCGTTTCCACAAACCTGCATCCATGCCACCGCTGAGCATTGTTTAAAGCCATGGGGTATTGCGGAATAGAATGAGGTCGACCAATCTTTTCAAAACTAATTATAATGTTTAAAAACCTAAACACCAGAAGCAATATTGGGCCAATAAAACGGAATTAAAAGCTCATTTCTGCGGGGTAATTGCACCACGCAGCGCTGATATTAAACACCTGGCATGTGGCGCAGCTTCACAGATGCGCCGCCCATCCTGGAGCGGGAACCGGACGTGTCCGAATCCGAGCGAACGGGTCAGAGAACAGGCAGACGATCAGCTGCAATGATGGCTTTGTTACAGGACATGATGTCATGCTGCCTCTCTTCCCCTGTTTAAACAGGCAGAGGGAGCGGGAGAGTGATACAGATTGAGTGTGTCGTTGTAAATGGGGGTAGATTAAGCGGATATATTGTGAGTGTTCAGGGAAAGGCTTTTGGTTACAGCCAGGGCTGTACATACAGGAAGTGATGCAGACGTATACCGGGGGGTCAATGGGAGATCCGTTTACCTCTGAAAGTCACCTTTTGTCTTGTCCTGGACAGGACCGTATAATGCTTATCAGCGTATCAGTAACTCTGGAGTTCTTTAGATTACAGTAGACCTCGGAAATCCGGGTGTATTTGCGTTTTTGCTGCTATTTATAACTGTTTCAAACTAGACACAGAGAGGAAAGCAGATAAAAAGGACCAAAGTATACATATATAACACCCATTAATGTTATATAACACCCAGACGTTGCACTGCATATCCTAATTGAATTACAGGTTGTCATGTTTAAAAGCCGATTTATTTTTTATGATGATTTTAGTTGTATGATACTGTGAAACGTAACTATGACTCGTGTGTATACATTTTGGTTTCCGGGATCAAGGCCGGCCTTTGAATAACGGCGCACTTGCCTGGCATGCTGAAAGAAAGAACAATTGATTAACAATCAAATGATTCCAATACAATGATCAATAATGCTCCGTTGAAGAAACGAGAAAAACATGCACTCATGAATCTTCCAGTGCCTCAGACACAAAGGCCAGGACATGCTTGGTTATAGAAGCGCTTGGGATCATTTTTGCAGGGTTTTGCACAGCATCTCTCTGGGATTTGGGAAAAGAAAGCGGGAGGAATACTGTAGACAGTTAGCATTCAGCAGATACTTTCCAAAATGTCTCTAAGGTGGCATGGAGGAGACAAATTCTTAAATATGGTCATTATTTTGAGGGGGTTTTGCACAGAAAAAGTACTCTAGTATCTTTTATTAAATTCAGATTGAACCAGTGACTATTTTGACAATGTCTTTCATACTTTTCTGGGCCTTGACAGTGTTGTGTTCTGAAGACGAGCAAAGCTTTTATAGGTTTGGAAGGACATGGGGTGAATAAGTGATTAATGAGTTTTGAGGTGGAGCAACCCTTTAAATTTGTAGTTGCATAAATGCCAAATAAACTCTTGGGAGTCTGGATAACAACTAGTATTTCCAAGACATCATTGCGGCCAAACTTGGCTCAACTCCGGAGGCAAAGCTGTTGTTTTTTTTTATTATTATATGCGAATCTATGCCTTGAGGAGAGCAATATCACCAGCGTCTGTCTAGACCCAGCTGAGCATTTGCTCCTCCTGCTGGGGAGGCAGAAAAGGGTCATAAAACCCAAATGATGGCCACCCAGACTTCCCTGAAGGTAGAGAGGCTTGAGCAGAAGATGCAAGCCAACACGGAGCCAACAGTTCTTCCAGAAGACCTTGAGGCGGAAAGCTCAGATGCCACCTGTGGCACACTGTCAACATCATTTAGTGGATGTTATTATTGGGTATTGTTTATTCTGGGTGCATTTAAGACACATTTAGAAATATTTTGTGCCCTTTTTGTAGGTCAGACGATTGTCAAACTTGGCCAAGTAGCTAGGATGAAGAGTTGAGATTCTCCCAAAACTTGCTATTGTAACCTCCATAGGTCATAGACATTTGAGAGGTTGGTAGGAGATGGAAATCAATGCAAAATGTTGTGCAGATCTACCGCTCCTGGTACATCTTGAGATAGATGCCCTCATCAGACTTCTTCCTTACGGCAGGGATAAGCAGCACCTTTATCTCTTTGAAATTTGCTTCAGCCCTAACAAATCAGACATTGTGGACGTGTCCTACAAGAATCCCTCTAGTTCCAGTGCCCCCTGGATAAGACCTTGCAGAGCTGTACCCTTGTTGAGGCTGGAAACTGGAAGCTTTCCTATCTATGTTCAGCCATTTGCAAACAATACAGTATGTGACACCTGGCTGGCCCAGAAACACTACATCTGTGTTCCCACTTTATCTCCCGTTATCCTGGATCGGGGCGGTCCCACCGGTTCCCACACATACACAAATGGTTTAGTGCCACTTCAGGTTTACATGCCTCACATCATTAGCTATCCTCCCTCAATCTCAGACAAATAACAACCAGTCTCTCCTCTACCCCCCACCCCCACCCCCCTCCATCAGGGGCCCATTCATTACACGGTGACACTTTTACTGCCTCTACCTCTCCCAGACCTCTCTACCTCTCTGGAGAGAACAGATAGAACAAGAAAGAGAGCGCGAACGGGGAAGAGACTGAGTGGAACCAGAAATAGAGTGCCGCCCCACCTCCAATCCCACACACGCTCGACTCGAAAAAACAGAAGGAAGAGCTTGTTTGTTTATGAGTGCCATAGTTTCAGTCTTATCCCTTGGACGTACGAGGAACACCTCGTCCATCTTTCGGTATCGTACCCCAATCCATGTGCGCAATTCTGGTATTGCGTCATGGTCTCTTTATAAAGTGTGCGCGTGTGTGGGAGCAAACACAGATATGCCACCTGCACTGAGAAGGGTACACCGTCTACATGTACATTACGCAACCCTGTTTGTGCAGGAGAATATGTACTCTGAGCATTACACAACCGGTTCTTCAAATCACATGCCGGGTTGCACTTTTCTCACATGTTTGGAACAGATCAAGCTTACATTTTGTAGATATTTTGACACACTGAACCAGACGCGTATTATATTTGTGTTGAAAAGCAGTCTGATTTTCTGGTGAGTTGCTTTTTATTCTCGTCTGCTGGTCCAGGTTATTGATTCCATTGGCCGCGCAAGCGTACAAGGGCGGGACGGGACTCCTTTATGATTGGTTTCTTGATGTGTCAATTACTCTGTTGGAGCGAGTAATGCGTGTGACAGGCCGTTTGTTTATGGAGTTGTTCCGGGTCATGGTCAAAGCCTCGCTAAACACACAAGCCGAGGAAGGGTTCAGCTCATGTCACTCCTGGGAAACTCGCTCACCCCTGACGCACAAGGAGACTTTCTTTGTTTAAATCTCAAGAGAAGTGCTAGAAATATAAAAGACCCTTCCTAATTTAGTTAAATCACAATGTGCGCATTTGTTAATCCAAGTGGTGTACTGTATGCTGAGCATGCATCATTTATTAGTAGTGATGTCTACAAATTTTTAACCAGTTCTTTTCAATTATTTCGTAAAAAAAAAAATCTTATTTAACACGAACGTTTTACGGCCTAGAAACAATTTTAGTTTTTAAAACTAATTATCCGAATTAGTTTGCAGGTTAGAAGCTGCCTTCAGTGAAGACGGCTAAAATATATTTAATATGAAAACGTCATATTGTTTGAAATTTTAAATGCATCTCTTCTTCTCTTTCTTCACAGACAGTGTAACACTGGAATGCTTCTGGCTTAGGGTGACCCACGGCTCCAAGACTGCCACAAAGCACAACCTCTCCAAAATCCACCCCTGATGAAGACAATGATGAGGAGGAGGAAGACGATGGAGGATTGAGAGAAATCAGAAACCCTTTATCAACCTGAGTGCCATTCCTCAGCCTTACCTACAATCCCCTTCTACTGACTCGACCCTGATTTTACAGGCAGATGTCTCGCCAACAATGAAAAAAAAATTAGGAAAGCCTTGCTTGATGATGCAGTCCAGACAATGAAAGGAATTCAAAACGGAACTTCCACCAGATATTTCCAGACCACATGGACTTTATCTGCCACTGACGGCCCTCCGGTTCTCGTACCAGATGCTGTTTTATTGTACTTCACATAAGCCCAGCGTTTTATAAAAGGTGGTTGGGAGGCTCTAGCCAGATGGGGTAAAGAAAGACAAACAGCATTCAAATTCTTTCCGAACAGCATCTTGTGTATATTGTGTACAGGATACAAATTCAGGCTTATTCTTAGCTATGTGAAGACACCACGTTTGTAAATAGCTCACAAATTGTACATTTCCTGCATTATGTCTTTGTAGGTTACGCCGTTACAACATTTATTCAACATTTTTACCTGTACAGACGTAAAGGTTGACATTGATCTCCGAGTGTTTGTATTCCGTTAACATCCATTTAAACCATATAGACCCCCTCTAAAGACAACTCAAATGTTATTGCTTGTTAAGGAGACATTTATAGAGTGATCTAGACCTAGTTAAACCCTAATGCCAGATTGAGTGACTACGCCTTTGAGAACGAGAGAAACACAATTCAATTGCATCTCTCGCTGTCTCTCTGCATCTCTTTATCTGCCGTAGAAGTCCCAGCCCGTGTGGTTCTAGTTTCCGATTCCCAGATAACTTCCAAGCTTGATTGCCAACGTCCTTGTACAGTTTAGAATTGCATCTTCTCATATTTTTTTGCCCCTTCAAACAATGATTATCTAATGCCTGAATCCTCTACGTAGATGTGACGTTCATGTAGGTGACCCAACGGGGGTGGGGAGGGGGGTTCCTAGGGCCAAGAGGGGTCAGAGCACCTGAGGGGGGGTGGATCTCTCCTGGATGAGCCTCTCGCTGAGTTCCCAAAGGCTGAGGGCAGTCGTGGGGTCTTGGGCCTGCGGAGAGGGCAAGCAGCGGAAGCAGTTGTTGAAGTACATCCCTCCGATACCCTCCAACTCTGGAGCCACGGCACAGTAGACTGTAGTGGCCGCTCCCTGTTGCTGTGGAAACACAAATGAAAAGATCAGAATAAACTGAAGCGACGTGAGAAAAACTACTGTTGTTCTTGTATGGAGCCTGAAGAACTGGGCAACGCTCTTCAAAGGGTCGGGGAAATACCAAAGACACCTCTAACCATCTGAGACAAGCTCCCCCCACTAAAACATGAGATGGGGGGAACTGTTTCACAGACTATCAAAAGACACCATGGGATAGACTGTGAACTTGTTCAAATGGAGTTCTTCTTGTACGTGTCCATCAGACATATGGCTGTCAACAATCTGCATGCTGTCATATAGGTACTTGCCAAATACTAGTCTAGGAACCACAGAGATGAGCTGGTTTATGGTGCAAGTGTTCAATTTTGGCAAGTTCTATAAAAGCTTTTAAAGGCGGCTGTCTGAATGCTGTATCTTCTCTAGGGTTCAACGGTTAGCAGAAAAACCAAGCGACAACAATAGCAATGACATGCACTTGCCGTTATCTCCTCTATAAGTAGGAAAAACAGGATATAATATCTCAGAAACTGGAACTAAGAAGCACTCAATTGGCAGGTTTATTGTATATCTCCTGTACCCCTGCCAAGAAACACAGACAATGATCAACACACACACACAAAAACAGTATAGTTGTAGATACTGTACATAGCAGAAAGGAAGTGCTTTGGGGAAGTCTTGTAAAGACGACTGTGGGGCAGCCTGCCAAAACTGTCCATTCATCTCATGTCAAAGGGATTTCTGGATGTCACAGAGTCAATGGGGACGTTCTGTCATTGCTGGAGAAGGCGTCTACATGTACACACACAAATTTAAATAAGCGATCCAGCATAAAGATATCCAATAGAGGGGTACCCAAGTTGGAGACATATACCCCAAATCTCACTATCCTCTGTAACGCACACATCAACAGTCAGGCCTCATAAAAATCTCTTAAGGGCCATTCACACTGACGGCGATATGCAACAAAAAAGCAAACTGAAGTCATTTTAATAAGTAATAAATCGATTTGATGAGACAAAGACCCATTGGCAAGTTCAAATCAGGTGACCAATTGCTATTACGACTTTGGCAAACTCCAGCAACTTAATCGTTTTCAGTGTGAACCCCTTTAAAGAAAGGAAGCAGTTATTGGAATTACTTTTTTTTTTTAAAGATGTCAAGGTGTAATTCTGGCACCAAACTAGCAGCTACAAGTGAAATTGCGGAAAACAGTCCTCCGTTCTTCCATTGTTCAAAAATATAGTTAGTCTTCAATGTCACACCCTTGGTTGAGTCAAACAATTGAGAGGGGGAAAAAAAAGTGCCATACAACTAGTTCAAGATCGTAGTATCAGTGTTCAGCCACGGTTCAAAGGTCAGCCTAGCAATCCAACCCCTCCCATGTTAATGAAGGTCTCATGAAATGTCAAAACCCCTCCTAATACTCAACACGTACACCCACAGTCATGCCTCTTTTAGTGTTTATTTCCCTCGGGTTTGATTGTTTACACTCAAACAAATAACTCTTCACGTCTTACAGATGCTTTGCACTTTTCCGCATGGCCGATTAGCAGCTAATTGTCGGGGACGGTTACCTATCCCGGGGTTTTATCTGTCTTGGGGAAAGAGGGATGAAGGTTCAGAGGAAAAGAAAAACATGTCAGACAGAATTAGAGTTGATGTGCAGGTTCAAATGTTTCCAGACTCGTCTTTTATGTCCCTCCTCTCACAGAAGAAACCGTCCTGCGCTACTTCACACGCAACTCCTGCAGGAAGTTAACTTCTGTGAGACGCACATGAAATAGATGGCTGCTTTATCTTCAAAAAGTGCAGGAGCGTCTCAGATCTGAAAAAAGCGCAGGGCAATGTTAAGGAGATCGTCTGGCAGACGTTTACAGGGACGTGCACCGACGGCCAACTCTTGAAACAGACGCAAATACACACGCGCCGCAACAGTACAAAGACTTTGGCTCATTTAAAGAGCCAAATCAACAGCTGTAGCTCAAGCTGGCAAAGACTGTGACAGAACGCTTGTTAGATACACACGCACACACAAACTCGCAGGAAGAAAGCCAAGGCTTTAGTCAGAAATTCAGCGAGCGAACTTCACGCGCTCATCCCCATTTAACTCCAGTTTGTGTGTTTTTCTGAATCTGCGTGTGTCGGACAGAGCGTCTTTTGAAGTACACAGATGCTGCATGTTGCTTTGGTTAGAGCGGCAATAAACATGACATCAAAAGGATGGATCTTTCTGGAGTCTTACCTGCTTGTGCAGTGATAAGTTAATACGTATTTGAAGCTAGGAATATGAAAGGACGGAAAATGTCACTCAACCCCTCTAGCGAACCCGACGCGGTGAGTCAATATGCAAAGATGCACTTTATGGATTCACTGCTCTTGTAATTACATTAAATGTAGTCACATGCACAAAAAAGTGTTCAAAGCGGTGTGAAATTATTTCCCTGGTTATTAGGGTGAGGTTCTAATAGGGGAATCCGCAAGACTTGAGCAAATTGTCCACAATGCTTCTTAGCTCTCGATGAGCTCATTAGGAATAACAAATGTGTTCTGAAACTCAAACCTAGAAAAAAGGTTTAGAAACCATATAAATTGCTTGCAAGTATTGATTTTCATAATGTCCCAATATTTTACACCTTTATGCATGTACATACAAGGGGGAAAAAACTGCTAAAAACAGCCTGAGGTGGTTCAGCTCATCTTGAAGAACTGACCTGGCTGGTGGTTTAACTGGTTGGCCATCTGCTCTTCTGTCCTGACCAGCTGAGAAGTACCCAATACCAGAGAATCAAATTAGCCCGGCAACTGAAAACCAGCTTGGTATCGAACAAACCACTTGAGGCTAGTTCTTTGGTGTCCTTCTTGTCTCACCTCACCTTGATTAGAATACAGTGCCAAAAGGCTCAAAGTTAACGTTAATACACTCCTCGTAAGCGCACATGCTCCATTGCAGCTGCCACTTGGCGCTGCTAATGCCTTCTGTAATGACGCGCTGTGAAGACTAGCGTGACTGAGATTATCAGCGCTAATGGATGTGGAGTGTGATTTCGGCGCTGGCTAGCGTGCTGCTGTCCCTTAGCTAAACAATGGACTGAAATGAATCCGAACCCTCTTCCAAAAGCGCTTTAGCCCATTTCCAAAGCCTGCCTAGTCCTCATAGTGGAAGGGAGAACACATGGTTAAATCCCAGCAGCCCCATATTAGAGCTGCGCCAACTGAGGGCTACTGCAGAACTAGCAGTTAGCTTATGCGACTTTATTACAGTAATCGGCATCTGAATTACAGCTTAACTCAGATACGCTCGCCGTACAGTCGGCTCGATTGTTCAGTTGGGGTTTAGTACATGTGCTTTATTAGAACTTTGAACACTGAATACATTCCCATCAAGCTTTCTCAGATGCATCCTCACTAAATATAGATCTGCAATTGATCCATTGAGGCTCTAGACTGGAACACCATTTCCTTTATCCGTTAGCAGCAGGACAATAATAGTGTTTCTAACCATGAGCCTCCTGCTTTGGTGTATTTAGCTGAGGGAGATGGTGAGATTGGATTGTCAGACTGAATAAGAGAACATGGATCTCATTGCCGTTATGCTGAACCTCCTGGCACTTGACCCTGATGGCCCTTTTGGGCAGATAAGCTTTATGATAAAACGCATTAACATGCTGGACCAGGTACTGCTCGCATTTATCAAGAGCTCAGCCCAGAAAACCGAGATAGCGAGAGAGCTACAGATCAGTTAAAGCAGTGGTTATCAACTGGTTTCGCTTCAGGACCCAAGATTTATCATTGGGCATTAAGCGGCGTCCCAATACACGACTTCAACTGTCTGTTGAACGAAAGTCCTAAATTCGTGGTTTCCCAAAGATGAGGATGAGGAATGCCTAGTTTTCTGCCTAATTTTGCTAGCTTTTACCAAGAAAATCACAAATTTAATCGGACAAACTGCCTTCTACATCGTTTTTCCTGTCTGTCCACAATTTTAATAAAAAATGGGTTGAGAGCTACCAGTTGAGGAACCACAAATTGCCAAAATCGTTTGATCCATTTTTGCAGCAATACTAACAACCAAACCAAAGCAAATAAAACAAAGAGTAACACTTAAATGTGTCCTCTTTCAAATAAAATAAAGGCCGAACATGGACATAAGATACATCCATTCACTCCGAAGTCATGCAATAAGTACATTCATCACTTTCACATGCGGAAATAACTAATGTCTTCCTGTATCCAATGCAATTTTTAATACGAAACCTCATGCATACAGATCCAAATAAGTTGTTTTGTTTAGCAATAAATAACAAGGAGGAATAAGATAAAGCAACTGCGATTCGCCCATTGTGAAATCTCATTGGTCCAAAATCCTGCTCCGCATAATTGTATATTTATTATCAAATATGCTCGTAGTCTTTGGTTAGCGTGCTTCTTTTTGATTATGCATTATACATTCCAGAAAGGAAACGACCTACACTTTCATGCCTATTTGTTAAACCCAGGAACGGCGCCCCATCATGCACTCCTGCTAAAATCTGACTGTATCTAGTGTACAAATTGTGATTTAATTCCCCTTTTACCATCAGTATTAAAGTCCTGTGCTGGCTAAGCATTTACAGTTGGCATAGTTTTTTTTCCTGCTGTTAACTAGTACCCCAGTTTCCCGTAAGTGCTGGTGTCACTCTACATTGCGAACGGACATTTTTTTAACACAATGTAGAGTATCTGGCATATAGAGCATCACGTTATGATCAGCAGAGAAAATCACTTGAAAATGCAAGTGATGACCTTACTGGGTAAGAGTAATATCCCTTTGTTTCTAGAAAGGTTGTGTTGAATTTTCTGTCATTGCTGCATGTAATAGGTTGGTGTTAAAAAAAAATGTGTAAATTTTCCCATCATTGGTCTCATGTTATCCGCCGTCGGTTCCTCTGTGTTGTACATACATCTGTAAATATCGAACAGCTATGCATGCTGACACTCTAGCAATTGTTTCAGGTACTTTTATAATCAAAAACGCATATGGCATGTGCTTAAAAAAAAAAAAAAAAAAAAGTGAATTGAGAAAAAGATAATAAAACGATTGGTCAAATAAACATGATCTCATACACCGATGTGAAAAAATTGTGATTTTTGTATTTATTTATTTTACGGGGGGTTTTTTTGTTGGTATAAGCAATTATATCTTTGGCTGTCATTCCCAGAGTCTTTCCCATGTTATCCTTCAGATATTTTTGTTAGAGGGTTGAGGCAAACACGATATCAAGGTGATAATGGGGAGGGAGGAGGATCAATGTTAATTGTCTGGATTTTAAACCATGGCCCTACATTTCAAAACCAAACTTCATTTGCTCACAGAATAACGGTGTGTATTTTATTAGTATTTTATTCTGTCTGTGTTAGTCTATTACAGGATAAATCCTGGGTTTCTGACTCTAACAACCAAACAAAAGGCAAATGTCTTTTGTTTCAGCACTTTTTTTGTACATATCATGTATCTTGCTATATTCTATTATATGGCCATGCAGTGATTCCCAAGAGTATTGCGATTAGTTTTGCCTCAGCCCTATGCAACGACCTGTACATTTATAACCAAACCAGAGACTATTCTATAAAGGAGATCATGGATCCAACGGAGGAAGAGGGACTGTTTTTTAGGAATGTTTATTTTCAATTCATGACGACCATGATAGTTGGAGGTGTCTGATTTTTAATCTGTGCTAAAGATATTTTAAATTTAATAAATAATCATTGTAACAAGATGTTCAGTGGTTTGGTTCTTTGCCATGTGTTTTTTAATTCGGAGAGTTCTATTAGAGTCAATCGGTTATGAATGGCAACCACGTCATTGTGCCACGCAATTATTTCTCATATTACCCACAGTTCGGCCCCCTAAAACTGACAATAGACTTGCAACAATCACTTGGACATCTGCCAGTGATGAGTAATTCCCCCCTCATCAAAAACCTGTCTGGACGTTCAATTGAATTGCTTCAACCTAGCTGACACTATCCATAAAGAAGCTGATTAGTGTCCTGTTAATTTAAACTAAAATGTACAATTTCTCTATTCTTCAGATTAACTGTAGCTTTTCCACACGCATACACTGTCACCCAGGATGTGATATCAATTGGACCTTTGGCAGGTAAATTTAATATTTCCGTTTTCTCAATATTTTCATAAACTCTGAAGCATTCTTCAAGCTCAATCTTCTGTCAATCCTGTTATTTCATGTTAAGTAAAATATCACTAAATAAATAAAATATATATAATTTTGGGTGAAATGTGTTTATCAGTTACAACAAACCAACATTTCTCGCAAACTAACAGGCCTATATTCATTGCCAACCATGTTTCCAACTATGTTACCCATTTTGGTATGAAGTGCATGCCGTACATTTATGTTTGATGATACATTTCTAAAGACTTATGATGTTAAAACTTTATTTCTTTTTATGTAGATTTAATAGAATTATGACAAATAAAATGAAATCATGCAAAATATTATTTTACTGTGTGCAGACATCAAAATGTATATAACCCAAATAAATAAATGTATAAAGCAAATAAAAAAAAAAAAATTATATAATATATAGTTTGATCTCCAGAAGAGTAAACGCCACTTTCACTGAACTTGTTCTTAATATTAATAATAATAAGGTTGCAGCTTATTTTACAGTATGCATACTTACAGTACCAGAAAGAAAGTACTGGTATTATAAGGGGTAGGTTCGAGGTTAGTACCTAGTTATTGTAATTACTACAATAAGTATATAGGATGTACATGAGCACCAGGACCGTAAAATAAGTGCTACCAATAATAAATGTAAACTCTTATTTTGTTGTTTCCCCTAATAATTATATGTAATTATTAATATAATATAATTATTATAAAAATAATTAATTATTAAAAACCCAGAAAATAAATAAATAACATTTAGCTACTTATCCAAAACATTTGTGATTATTTTTTATTTCTTTATTATGAACTGTATTTGTTTTTTTGTTTAGTTTTTTTGCTATTAAATAAATAGAGTGCAGATTATTATATCTATCTTTTTCTTGCCTTTTTTTCGTAGATCTTGTTTGCCCAGTACGAACCTCCCTGATCCAAACCCCTAAAAGTCACATCACTATCACAAAAAAGAGTGAAAAGCCATTCCCGACAACATTTATGCAGTTCCTCTTTTCTTTCACCTCTCTCTCCATCTGTTTTTCTGTCTTTCCCCTCGTTTTTGTTTACCTTAGCATTCAGTGGCAGTGCTCTCAGCGAGCCGACAGCTCATCTGAGCGTGCTCCGGCCAGCTGTGAGGGGGACACTGGGTAAAGAGTAAACAGCCGCGATGGCCATTCTTTCTGCCCAATGAACCGCCAGAGAGAGGATTTACACCACAAAACACACTTCACAAACTCTGAACGCACACACACCTCCACGGCCCGAGGCCCGAAAAACAGAGGAATAATGGTCTTTTCAGAGCGCAGGGGCTGGGATTGAACCATCTCCGCTCCCGAGGAGAACTGCGATAATGTACACAGTCATAGAGCAAACAGATGAAGCAGGCGGACAACAACATGGTGCATCTACACTGAAACTGTGAATAGCCTGAAAATGAACAGGAACAGACCTGGAGGTCAAGGCAAAATGGAGGTCAAGGCACAGGGAAAAAAAGTAGCTGGAGGAAAGAATACACTTAGAGTTAAATAAATCAGAGGCAAACAAATGATTAACCCTTTGGAAGAAGCAAAAAGCTTAAAATTTTACACTGTAAGTGGAAATCACAGTCCTAACTATGTATTAAAACAGCGCCTACTTTAACACAGTGTATAAAGTGCGTATGTAATGTACGAGTGTATAATCTATCACAGACTTAATGTTATGAGCGTCAGAGCTCAACACGTCTCTAGCACAAGCTCCAAGCTTTAACAGATCACAATTTCAACAATTTTATGCAAAAAGGTGAATAACAAAAACTGGACAGAGTCCTTTCAGTCTCGCTGTTGTCCTCTAAGTGACGAGAATCTTTCTCTTCACCTCCAGAAGGAAAGGATGGTAAAGGATGATCAATGTGCGTGCAGGACTGCCGGTGAATGAGGCTTGATGATTACACTCTCGTATTCTTTTGTCAGAGCCATAAGGTAGCAGGACCTTGCCCCACCACATGCATTAAATCCTATTAAAATCGCCTTCATTATAGCGGAGGCCTGTGTGTAATGGAATGGGGAAAGGCGCCCTCCGTCTCCCCCGAGTCTCGTTCTACTGATGGTGGAGCCCATTCCCACAAACCCATTCTCACTCTCTCAAGGGTGAGTAATAACATTCATGTTGGCGAGGTGTGCAAAGAGAGCGACCCATGTAGATTTCCACAGCCTTAGGACAACCAGCTAAACACCAGATTTTCTTGCTATTTTATTATATTTCAGCTCTTTATTATTATTATTATTTTTTTATAAAAGCCTTCCCTAGACCACATGCTCGGTAAACAGACAACACAAAATCATTTAGAAATATTACGAATGTGTCGCGCCGATAGCCTCGTGGGCAGCACGTCAACATTTAGCGCCGTTGCGCTTCAGGCGTCGCAAGTTCGAGTCCAGGCTCGCAGGCAGGCTTTTGTTTACATAATACATGTGTGTACAATTTATATGTATTACGTATATGTAAACACACACACACATAGTATATATTTTGAAAATATTTACATTTATATTTTTATATTCCTATAATTTATATTATATATCATATATATATATTTCATATATAAACATATTTTTCTGAAATATATATATATATGCATGTGTTTATTTATATGTACATAATATATCTCTGTTTACCCTGTATAAGTATTATTTAAACACACACACACACACTAAGTACTTTGTACAATCTGACATGTGCTTAAAATTTAACTGGAAATTAGGCGCTGGGCATCCGGCCAGAGGAGAACTAGCCCAAACTAAGTCTGGTTTCTCCCAAGGTTTGTTTTTCTCCATTCTCTTACGGATGGGGTTTTGGTTCCTTGCCGCTGTCGCCTCTGGCTTGCTTAGTTGGGGACACCTGATTTCTAGTGATTTATTGTAGTTTTGATTACAGAGACCTTCTCTGCATTTAATAAATAAATAGTTTAATCTCGTCATTATACATTACCATCACTCTTTTTGATAATATTCAGTGCTTTGCTACAATCTGTATTGTTAAAAGCGCTATAGAAATAAAAGTGATTGATTGATTGATGCAAACAAAACCTTTTCAGTCACAATTATTTGTGATTAATCGTTTGACGGTACTACTGAATATATACTTTTTATTTATTTATTTTTTATTTAAATGAAACACTGGTTTAACATAATAGGGAAAACAGCTTGCATTCAGGCTTTTCTGGACACAAACTATGGAGTTTTGTTCCTTTTTGTTACCATTACAGGCCCTAGTCCCCATCCAGTTTTATTGCACGGAAAAGAACAGCATTAACATTTTTTCAAAACTGGAATGACATGAGTGTGTGTAAAGGAAGACTTCTCTTGTTAACCATTTAATAAATGCCCCAGTTATTGTGATTAAAAAGCACTTGGTATTCTGAAGTCTAATTTCTGCAGCACAGGTGCATTTCAGTTTTATCTGAAACAGATGAATGCGAATCTGGCAGTGGTTGGTGTATGCATCATGTCTGGTTAGTGGTGGCAAAAGGTTAATGCCCACGTTTGAAAATAATGTAGCACTTACATGAAACCCTACCTTAATGCCAACCAATAATGTTAAGAAAAAGCAAGCGTGAGATAAACACACATTTGCTGAAACATCCATGTTTTTTAATCATGAATAGTGTTTCATGGGACTCATTTACCCAAAATCAGTTCCAAAATGAAATACAAACCCTGTACTAAATAAAAAGATTGCTGATACTAGCATGACAAGAACTTTACAAGCATTTTCGACTGGGGACAAAAAATATCACATATCATTCAAAATATACAGAATACACAGTGGATTCATTGCAGAAAGACGATTTTTGCCCTCGTAACCATGTAGTTGACATCTACAAGCAAAGGCAAACTAGACCACACTAACCAGACATCCCTCAACCCTTTGGTGTGGACAGATAAATTACTCATCTCTAGATACGAGGGTCTTGGGTTAGACTCTACATTTCAGGTTCGACACTCTCTATATGACACCAGAGACGCTAAAAGCGAGGTCGACGCTGAGAGAAAAGGGCACCTAACACTCAGACAGAGTTCACAGCGGTGTAAGTAATGGCCAATCACTGTGAAAGAGCCTCAGCTCGTCCACTCAAAGCAAACACAAGAAAGCGAGAAAAGTGAAATCGGACACAGTCTGACAAATAGAGCGAGTCGGGAAATAGTGGCAATCGTTCAGCAGTCTATCCTGGCTCTCTCCAGGAGAACATCGCCCCGGTGCGGAGCGCGTGTTAGATGAAGGGAGGGGGACGGGACGGGACGGGATGGGATGGGAGGGGAGGGCTGAATGAGCGTGGGGGTATTAGGACACCGAGCACCCAGGGGGAAAACGATTGGACTCGGAAGGACTTGTGCAGCCACTGTGAAACTATCTCGTTTTTATCTTTCGGAAGGACTTCCGAGGTGATCCGAAGAACGTAATTATTTTCAGCTAATAAAAGCAACATATGCTAAGACAATAAAAGTCCTTATTGGACATCTATTCATTAAAACGGGGGGCTGTAAAAAGAGGGGAACTTTTGCATGCGGACGGGATTTAAAACGAATGGGGAAATCAGCTTAAAGCCGGGCGTTCGTCTGCGCTCTGAAATGAGCTGAATAAAACATTAGAGGGGTGTGGGTTTATTGGGCGTACTCGCCGCTCTCAAAGATCTTTGAAGGAGGAAGAAATTGGCAGCTATTTAACCCTGCTCATTCATTTCCGCAGAAGGTAATGACTGCGGGTCACCAGAATAAAGAAAGTCGGGGGAAAAAAAGAGTCCGGTCTGGTTGCGACTGCAGGTCTTTGGGGTTTGATAAAGGAGCTTAAAAGTCTCTCATCTTCTGCACCTGTGTCCACTTCAAAAAGGCCCCTCATTCTTTCTCCTTCACTTAGACGTCATTATATTCTTTCCAAAAGAATATGTTAAAGTATGGCTGAAGGCACGATTTGATGATATTTGATAGTGCAGTATCTGAAAGTGGCTTAATAATGGACCGGTGACTGCGGCACACACACACACACACACACATTTCACCCCGAATCTAAAAAGAAGACAAATTTATGTAAGAAATCATAGTTTTATCTTTATGCCTGCTTTTATTATCGAGGAAAGTTGCGAGGAATAATTTTATTGCAGTGGACCATTTCAAAATTATTTACCTATTCATATCTCAAAAGGTCAGTATTTTATGTATAAATGTAATATTAATAGAGTGATATATTATTTGTATTATTAATGTACTGCATACATTAATATAAATATGTGTGTGTACTGTGCATATTTATTATGTATGTACACATACAAATGTATATATTTAGGGAAAATGTGTTATGTTTATATATTCAATATTTTTATAAGTAATATAATAAGAATAATATATATTTTCAAAATATGTGTGTACGTTCATAAATAATAAAAATAAACAAAGCACACATTAACCAAAACTTTTTCTTTTCTTTTTTTTTGATGGGATTAATCGTTTGACAGCACTAGTACAATAAAATATCAAATATATCTTTTATACACACACACACACAGTAGTCAACATTTGAAGTGGATCAAAACCTTTAATCAAACTGGTCCAAAAAAATAAAACCAAAAAGTGTTCTGTTCAGTTTGTGTTCAGCTTAGCATACTACCTCACTACTCTTAGTGTATACTGCAGTATATACTACAATTATAATTACACTATATGCACTATAATCACATTTAGTTTTATTATAACACATTATAAAGGTTTTAATTGAAGGTTCAGTTCTAACTTTTAACAAACCATTAACTACAACTTTTTTGTCTCAATAAACTCCTAATTTACTGCTTTGATGTAGCTCATGCAGAATATAGTCATGCAGAATATGTGCTTTATAAGTACTAATAAACAGCTAATATGTTTATTCAACCAGTTAATAGTGAGAACTACTAAAGTGTTACTGTATTAAAAGCTCATAATGTCGCTCATAATGTCACTGTGACGATGTCATTTTGTAAAGTTGTCTCTGCATAACGCATGGTTTCCTTGCTATTTTAAGCAGCCTGTGACAGTGTGCGCAGTAAGCAGCATGCTTGTGCTCTGTCCAACAACACGGTAAGGCCCAGCGCTGGAGATAGTGTGTGATCAGTGCACCTGATTGCTGTGTAATGGAGGTGTTGGGACGCTAGCGAGCAGCTCAGAGGCCCAGTCTAGCTAAGCTCAGCTCAGCTAAGTCAAGCCCAGCAGAACACAGGTGGATTAATAAGGCCAAAGACAGGTGCTCTCTACTCCAGAGCGCACACCTCTCTAATTGGTCTCATAAGACCCCCTGTGCTCAGAGACTGTGCTGCTGTCCTTAAGAATTCCTTCACACACACACAGGTGTTAGACAGACGACTAACACTCACAGTCTCTCATTAGCAGGGTTGAGGAGTGTCTACCTTAATAAAGTCATTATCACACCTGTGACTCCAAGCTGAGAGACAGACAACCTGAAACACACACACACACACCTAAACAAAAAAACTAAGAATAGATGATAGAACTGTTACTGTAATCAATTAAAAATAAAAAAATAAACACACAATGCAACAATTTGCACACAGTTCTGCTTTTGTTACAATATTTTGTTATAATATATGCACAACATATTATATTTTATATTTACATATAATATTATATATATTATGTATATATATTATACATATATGGGTTTGTGAGTGTGTGTGCATTCCAAAAAGAGTGAAATTACATCAAATATTTCCAATCATTAATCAAATATTTAACTGTAGCATTTACGTATTTAGTTATTGAGTGTTGTGTTGCTAAAATTAGCCTGTTTTTGATTTTAATTAAGATATTTTTATGAAAATTTAGTTTTGTCTTTTGGGTTTCTTTGGCAATTGAACCCACATTTCCTATATAAGCACAATATCTGGTGCATGTGCGGCAACCACTGGCCCACAGTTCTGACAAAATGATTTAATTAAAGATTAAAGCGATTTCTGAGAAAATATTCATTATGTTTGTCTTTTAGCAAATCAGTCAGGACTGCCAGGTGACCATCATATACTGTAGTCTTTTCAGATCGTTTCAAAAAAGATATTTTTGTTTCGTTTTCAATGTATTTTTTGTTGCAAAAAATGCACTTCTGACACAGTTCCTTTCCAAAATATAACCATCAATCTCAAATTCACACCAGTGGCCGTGCTAAACAAAACTTTCATTAATATGAATTACTTTTTTCAGCTTTTGACTTGAAGGTAACAAACTAGCGCCGCAGCAGAGCGTGAAACAGTGGAGTTAATGAACTGAACAAACAGATTATTTTCCAATAGCAAGAGAGAAGTGTTGACACAATACAGTACAAACCCGCTGCAGAGAGAGACGGTTCAGCACGATTGTCCCGCCACAATAAGATCATCTCTTCCTGACAATGGTTAGAGTAAATTACAGAGGCCTATGGAGACATATATTATGCGTTCCTGGTATTGCGTGCTGGTTAGAAGCTTTGTACCCGTGATACAATTAAATGGAAATTCGAAAGAAAATGCAGCGAACGATATGTGGAAAGCTATCAAAATAGTATCAAAAATGAAAATAATGAAGGCTCCTGTGCGCCAAACAATAACAGGAAAAGTTTGCGCTCTTTTCTATCGAAAGGAACATTTATCCGAAAGCGTTTTGATTATTCCTTGTCTGCTCTCCTGAATCTTTTCTTGTCTCGTGGGTCCGTGGAGGTCGTTGGTGGGACTTGATCTTAAATAAAAAAGTATTGCTGCACCATTAAGCGCGGATAGTAATGATATTAATTTGCCAAGACTGTGTCATTTTCACAGGAGAGCAACTAGCAGAAAACATTATGAAAATGTCGGAGAGGACTGGTAATTGAGTTGATTAGTGTGACCTTGGTTGGGAAGGTAATAGAGGGGCGAGTGAACGAAGCGTGCGGGCTAGAGTTATGACCCTCTCTCTCTCTCTTTCTCTCTCTCTCTCTCTCTGTCCATCTCTCCTTTAGCTCCGTGAGGAGCAGGGTTCCCTATTTGTTGGGGGTGACTGGGAGCGGCGGGCGCTCGATCTGACAGAGTAATACGCCGTGACTAGCCGAGCTTGTCGTGCTACTTAGCGCTTTTTCCCGGAGAGTAATGAGGGTGCGAAAAGAGGGGCTCTGTGCTCGTTGTAAAGTCCTGGGCCAAGCCTAGCGCTGGGATTAGCCAATTCAGAGCCAAAAACGAAAAAAAAAAGCTTTGCATTTAGAGTAGATTGCAGAGAGCTTGGCTACGGACAGCAGAGCGAATCCATAAAAAATAAATAAAAAAGGAAAAGTGTCTAAATGATTTAGCTATTTGTCTATATTTGTACAAATGAACGTATCCCGTTTGTTTCAGTTTCTAGCATCACATTTGTGGACCAACCAGACTCTTTATGATATCAAAACACAACACCAGAAGCACCGCACAAATAGTCGATGTTTGCATCATTGCAGTATCGGCCCAGAGTAGCTGCTGCTGCTCAGAAAAGTGGTTCACTTCTGTTTTACGACTTTTATGGGGTAATGAAACTAATGAGCTGATGCCCAACCCCCTCCATTTCCTCCACGCTGACTGTGTGTCTGTCAGGAGCAGCTCAGAGTCCAAACGGCAAGCCATCAAACCCGAATAAACCCTAGAGTTAAACGCTCAAGTTTCACAGTTAAATCTCAATTGTTTATAACAGGGAACAACCATAAAATATGATTATATTTTACTAATCATATAAACTAGTTTATATAATATTGTATTGCATATTTTTTAAATATTATACTAGTTTTAAATGTATTATAAGCAAAGGCTGTTCTTTATTAACGTGATGAAATAACGGTCATGTTCAGCACAGAGTGGAATATTACTTTTAAAGAGTCATATCAATCCATTTTATAACGTTCCATCATCATGTATTTATTCTACATGCACTTACTTGACATTCAACTATTCAACAACAGCAATAGGTCGATAATAGCCAAAAAGTGAATCTATACACAAAACTACAAGAGCAAGATGCAGCCCACCTAAATACGCTCACCCTTCATGATACTCATGCCGTGATGGACACATGGATCAAAACATAACAAGTAAATGAGCCGTAGACTCATTCCCAACCCTCATTGAGTCACATCAGCAGATCGGCCTTGTGCCAATTACCAACCAGGAATTGCTCGATATTAGAAAGTGACACATATTTATCAAAACTAGATGGGCAAAGGATTTCATGCTGGTTTATACAGCAATATATATAGTGGAGCCGGTAGGAGTATATCGACTGAAATTACTGGTGGCCAACAGATTCATATTTAGATTCATTAATTTGGCAGATACATGAATTTAAAAAGAAAATTGAGAAAAAAAGTAGAAACAATTAATTTAAATGAAACATTACTAACCTAGCAATTTTGGGGGGTGCCTGAATAGCATAACAGATGATGAAATATAATTTGCACATGTACTTGTATTTGTAAGTGTTCATATTTAAGTGTACAGTATGAGACATAGTTTCATCGTTAAGAACATTTAACAAATATGAAATGAAATAAACAGTGATATATGCTTACACAATATCAAGAAAAATTTACTGACTATGAAAGGGTTTTAAATAACAATACATTAAAATAATTTAAATATACATAAAATGTGACTTAGGAATGTAAAAAATAAACCTTTCGAAATGTGCTTTAGACACTTAGTCAATGAAGTAATGAAAATTTATATATATATAATATGCATGGTCGCATGGTCCTACCTATTATACTGCTATTTACCAAATAAATAATTTTATGGACGTGAACACTTCATTTTTTTTAGTTAGAATTATTGAATCACATGATATGATACTGAAGACATGCAGCTGGGTAAGTTGGTTGCTTGGGACAATGGTCAAGTGAGCAGTTTATCCCTCATTATAAAAAAATTTGACTGCACAATGACACAACTGACCGACCTGAATCAGCATTACACAGAGCTGTGTAATAAACACATATACGTAGAGGTGTGAAAGTGTCTCAGACACAATTATTTACAGAGAAACCCAAATTACTCGCTACAAAGCCAAACACACAGCCAATACATACATCCACGTGTGTGAGGTGGCGACAGGGGCCAGACAGTGTTTTGTCCTTATCAGCTCCTGCCTGCCCATTGACCCAGCAGCTGACAGACCTGACCACAGCACACACACACACAGAGCACACACGCAAACACCCGCCGTGCCGCATACATTACTGCTGACACTCCACATTTAATTATGCTGCTGTCAGCCACGGCCCCTCTCCTCAAATTCATTTTAATAAACTTTCTCTATGGCTCCGTTTCTTCTAACCACTCCCCCCCCCCCCCCTCCTCC
>JAUMHG010000079.1:13792501-13808721 GCA_032359395.1 Enteromius anoplus | reverse complement strand
ATAAACAAGTGTGTCAATCTATTGTTTTAGTATAAAATCTAAGTGCATTGATCTTGGTAACAGCATAGTACTTTGAGATTTTTTTGCATAATGTATAATCACACCCACATTGCATAGTATTTTTTCCAATTAAAAATATACAGTATATATATATATACACAATAAATATATAGATAGATAGATAGATAGATAGATAGATAGATAGATAGATATAGATATAGATATATAAATATTATTTGAGAAACTCATGTCTGAAATCACTCATTCCCCTTCTCTGTTCGTAATAAGAAAGGCGGGACTGAAAAGTGTCATTCTGCCAGTTCAGCAAACTATAAACTCCAGACTGTAGAGGACTTTTAGGTCGAACTCTCCGTCCAGTCTTAATGTTAATGTAAATACCGGTTTGGCGTGACGGATTCGAGACCTGTTCTCCAGCGAGTCCCTTTCATCCTGATATAGACGGCATGTCCCGATGGATTCCACACCTCTTTTATCCTGTCATATCAAAGCGCATCATATCTCCTTTCATACCACATTTAATAACCATCAGTGTTCCACTAATGAACAGGTGGTTTGTACCTTAAAAACGACAAATATTGAATAAAAGTGCCATCAGACTCTTACCGACAAATCAGACAAGACCTGTGGATTTAAAACAGTCTGCACGAACATGACACACAAGCGTTGGTTTGGAATGTAACGAGTATATCTGGGTTTCATCAACCCTGTTTTATCCTGCCCTGAAGGGTAATTCATTTACACTGGAGAGATCACCTAAGCTCTTGTGGGTCCACTGTGCCTGAGAGTTTTGCAGTGAAGAGACAATGAAGCCAAGGTCTGATTTTGACTCAAGTTATAGGATTGACCAACCTGATCTCACAGCAATTCGTACATATTTTACGAGGTGGTTAGTTCACATGAATTTGTACGAATGACCTACACCTAACCCCACCCCTAAACCCACCCGCCACCGGGTTTTAGACAAATCGTACAAAATCATATGAGTGAGGTTGTAGGAATAAGTATGAATTAGCACGAATTTGGGACCTTGTACGAATACGCACAAATTGGTTGGATTTAATAACTACAGCAATTCAGCGATGAATAGGACCAATGCTACATTTCATTCAGCAAGGATAATCATGGCAATTTAAGTCAGACTTCTGACTTCCAAGTACCTTAGTTCTCAATTTTCCAAGCTGGCATTCCAGAGTCACAGTGGTTTGGATTCCCGTGGGTGCAGAAAGAAAGATATTGATGCACAAGGAATAGGAGAATCAAATGACTAACAGGACACCCAAAAAATAATAACATTTAAAAATAAAATTCTGAATTTTGCGTGAACGGGACAGAACCTGGCAGGAGTGGAACATACTCTTTTTGGAGCAGAACATATTCTTTTAGGAGGGGGAGAAAATCTTGTGGGAGCAAAACGGCATCTTGCAGGAGCAGGACAGATTCTTGCAGGAGTGGGACAGAAACTTCCAGGAGCAGGACAGAAACTTGCAGGATCAGGACAGAAACTTGCAGGAGCAGGACAGAAACGTGCAGGAGCAGGAAAGAATCTTGCAGGAGTGGGACAGAAACTTGCAGGAGCTGGACAGAATCTTGTGGGAGACGGAAAGGATCTTAATCAAGCAAGAGCAAAATCTAGCAAGAGTGGGACAGAATTTTACGGGAATAGAACATAATGTTAGGAGTGAGAATCTTGCAGGAGCGTAGCAGAATTTTGAAGAAAGTGGGGTATACTCTTGTGCGAGATAGTCTAGTGGAAATGTGACAAAAAAAAAAAAAAAACATCACCCCACAATGATCTTTACATGGAATGCCACCAGTACCCTGTTGGTGGAAAAGGGGAAGACTTTTCCACCATCAGATGCTGTAATATCGAATACTTTGAAATGAATGCATGTCTACTTCCAAAAATGATATTTAGAACCAAAAAGGTGCTGGTGTGAATGTCAAAGTCCAGACGTATCTCTTTGCTCTTATTACGATATTCAGGAACACACTTGGTTTTGTAACACACGCACATATTGACACCTGGCACCTTTGTACTTGGTAGAAGTGCTTGTATGCGGAGGACAAAATAAATAGTATTTAAGTCCACATGTCTCTTTAGAGAGGACTGCAAAAAGCCCATTACTGAGAGTCTTAACCCTACTCTGTCTTCCCCTCAGGCTGTGTCTGACTTCCTCTCGCTTTTCCTTTCTCCTCAGCCCTCCATCGAGACGTCCTTTTGTCTTCATTTAGTCAAGTCAACCTTGTCCTGACCTCACCAAACAAGGGACAAAAGCCTGGTCGCAGAGCCTAGGTAACTTCCTGCCAAATTACCATGGCGTTTCTCTCAGAATAAACCTGAAAAACAACTAACCTGAATGAAGGAGATGTGCTTTCTCTCTCTCTCTCTCTCTCTGTGTTGGTCAGTGATGCTTAAAAACAGGATCAAAACTGTTAATTGAGGGTCTATAAATGTAATTATATATGGTGTTCTCAACTCAAAATACAAATCAGGGGTTCTCAAATCTTGCTCTTAAGATCCAAAATCCCAAAGAAGGTTTAAATGATTTTGTAAATACACTGTAACAAGGACACCTTAAAATAAAGTAACTTTATTGTTACTGTGTAGTTATATATTTATGGTCTGAGTAATATCAATGAACTACATGTACTTACTATACTATTTTGCATAATTTGTTGTTATTATAATAGTAAGTAGATACAATGTGCATCAAGGACACCATACAATAAAGTGTTACCAATTTCACTATACAACTCATTAGTATATAAAACAGGAAGGGGTGGTGGGGATTTTACAGAAAACTGCAGGGATGCTCTCTCTCAGCTAAACAAACTCATTAAAAGTGTCTTGGTAGGAGTCTGGGGCTGCTGTCTCCCGCTGCCCCTTCCCTCCAATTAAGGCAGTAATCACTGTCAATGCACTGACTTTACCTTCAAATTACACCCTCACCTCTGCCTCTCACGCTCTATCACGCATGCATGTGACCGTCACGTGAAAATAAACACACCTCCACATAATTGAGCTGAAATATTGTGTGTCAACCTCTGTCAAAGAGAGACTGAAAGCTCACGGTCCTTAACTCTCTTTGAATTCTGTGGAAAGCTGCTATTCCGGGCATCAGTGGAGCTCAGAAAAAGACGTATCGAGGAATATATTGTCAGGCAAATTCACTAAACATTTCCGCAAAATATGGCATTCCACTGCAAAAACCTGTTTCTTATTCACTAAGCTTCCACAATACAGTTAAACCAGTCACTAAATGCGCAAGAATAGCACAGCGCTGTATTTAAATTAAGTCACTGTCATTCTTTTCAACGCAAACACGCCTCCATTCTATGCAAATTTGGCTCGTTATACATTGCGCCCTACCCACAAAACTCAGCACTATTTACCAGCTGCAATTAATGTTGCACCATTACCGCCCACGGAAAGCAGGCGGCAAATGGAATTTCATTTAAACGAGATCTTTGCGTACAGTTTCTACTGATCATGACAGCAGTTATTCATCAAATGATGGAGAAGAGCATTACAGCATATATTCAGACACATGGTGTAGTCTTTCAGTATTCTGAAGAGCCAAATCAAGTGTTTGGATCACAGTGGTGTAGCAGTAGAGTCCTAGTATCCTGCTCACGTTCTTGGGCTACAAGTGCTCGAACTGGAAAATTTATATTGAATTTTACTAAATAAATAAATAAAGTTCAAGTGGAAAAAGTGAAAAAAGGCCCACTTCGATGAAACCAAGTAGTAACATGGCAAAAAAAAAAACTTATTGAGTTGTGGTGATCAAAATAGAAATACAGCTTTAAGTCTGACCTGCAACGAGTCTATTTCCATTTTTTGTGTCTAAGTCTAATCTTATTGATAAAATTCAGAAATGTTTTGCCAAATAATGTCCACTTGTCTGCTTTCAAACCACCAAAATGTCACTATTTTATTTTTAAATGCATGTTATTGATCCTATTGTAAACAATTCATACATGTATGTGTTTCAATTTCTTAAAATCCAAGCAACAACCAAATCTTCACCCTCCGTATTTTATTTGTTGATAATCAGTCTTATTCTGATCTACGTCCCAATATGGAAGAAAAGATATGTTCCCCCTTTTCATTTCATTATGACTGTAAAACAGTACAGTGCTACCAACACTGACAAAATAAGTTTGATTACTAGGAAACATGTATAACTGCAAAAAGTATACTTCAAATGCAGTGTAAGTTGGATAAAAATATAAAAAAAACGAATAAACGTTTAGAAAAGCAGAACCTAGTCTCACATACTGCACCTAAAAACAACAAACTGTAGAAAAATGTGTATGTACACACACTCAGATCTTTACATAATCTCCCCATGCTGGAAGGAGGTCGACCCAACTGCGGCTGAAAACACCATATATTTTAAAAGTCAAGGTAACGGCGTGGGTCCCGAAGCCCGAGAGAGCCCGCTGTTTACCACAATGTTTAATGGATGACCCGTCTGGAGGAGCAGTGGAGGGAATAGAGACAGACCCGTGAACACAAATAACGACAGCGCAGCCATGTGAGGGGGACATAAATTACACCCCTATTCTTTTCATTTGTTTATAGTGTCTTGATAGATTAACAGAGATAGTACTCTAGAAAGTACAGGGGTACATTTAATGTAAGTGAGGCTGACCAAAAATGGCCAACAGGTGGGGCAAGGTCTGACATCATAAAAAAGTGCTCCTGAAACATGGGAAATTCTATTCAATAGTAAAAAACAGCTGCCTGTACAGGACCTTTAGGAACAAGAAATTTTTTTTTAAGATCAGGAGTGTCTAATCCTGGTCCCCAAAATACAGTACCTGCCTAGATGTTTCTACTTATCTTGAAGTTGAATAAAACTAAACTTTACAGGATATTGACCCTTCAGGACCAGAATTGGATTCCTGGTTAGTTTGAATTTAATATAAACGTTTTATGAAATTAACGAGCTGTATCAGGGCTGCATCAAAATGGTCCCATGAGCTTCCACACTCACCAAATATATGTATTGACTCTGGTTTCAAACCAAAATGTCCAGCATGAAGGCACTATAAAACTGTTGCATTTGATTGGGATTCACTCTTTCACTAAATGTGGCCTATTGAATCCAGATTCACACCAAAATGTTTAGTGTGAACGCAATAGAAATGTGTATTTTATGTGATTTCATGTGTGATAGCAGGGCTCCATCATGGTCATAAGAGCTTTCACCCGAATATATTCTATTAAATCCAGATTCACACCAAAACATCTAATTTAAATGTGATAGAAATTTTGTTAATGTGAATTCATTCATACTTCACCACATACAGTCAATCAAATCTAGATTAACACCAAAATATTTGTTGTGAATGCTGTAAATATATTTAATTTAATTTTATGTTCAGGTCATTATTTCCCCAACTGCGATCAATTGAAATTGGATTCACACCAAAATTTTTTGTGTGAACGTAAGACATTTGCATTTTGTGTGTTTTCATGTGTGATAGCTGGGCCCCATTATTGTGGTGTATGACCTGAGGGGCCAGGGGGCCCTAGTGGTCAGTTTTTACTACATACAGCAAAGGTCCCTGGCGTTTAGCTGCCTTCTGTGATCTCAAGCAGCATGTCCTGAGGTTTTAAAGGCCCCAGATCACTGGCCTGGCCCATAATGCAGCTCACATTGTGCCTGGCAGTAGATAGACTTTGAGAGTTAGCAGTAACTAGTTTGTAAAGGCGTAGTTTTCCCCAAACAGAGTGTGTTCCAGGCATCAGCTAACATGTGTGTTAGCGGGGATAATGAGGTGTGACAGAGCATGCAGAGAGACTAATGGCCTGTGAAGTCGTTAGAGCCCTTTCACACACACAAACACACACCGTTTCAAGTGTTTTTTTGGAGAAGGCTCTGGAATTGAGCGCTGTGTGGGACGTAAGCAAGGGGGACGACTGCGAAGTCTAAACAGTGTTCCCATATTACACATCTCACGTTTGAGTGACTCAGCAGCGCACTGTGGGTAATTTTCAGGACATAGACTCCCTTCGCACAATGACACTGACTTTTAGCAAAGCAGTAGATCTTTCTCCCCCCCCCCCCAACATCTCAGTCAGTCCATCTGTCTCTGAACTGTGACTGATCTGGTGGAGGGAACAGGGTCAGGCTGAAAAATGACCCAACACCTCGCCATCCATCCATCAGGACTGAATCATGAGGACGGGGAGAGAAAGACAGGCAGAAATGGAGAGACGAGCAAGCCCTGGATGAACCAGGCTACACTCATCTCCTCAATCATTACCAGAAAGACCCACGCATCTTAACAAGAGCTGTCAATCAATTCAAAATTCGAATGGGATTTGATATAAATGACACCAAAAAAAAAACTGATCCGAGACATTTGCCTAAATTATTTTGGCAGACAGGGAAACCATTGAATAGACATTACAAAGTGTCTTTAGAAGTCAATATACTGTTGTTTTTCCGTATTAGAGAACATATGGTGATTCTATTATTGGCATACAGTCCAGAGAAATCTATTTGACAAAGTTGTCAATGTGTTCAAGAAGCCCTTCACAAGGACATGCTTGTGTACTCCATCGGTGTTAGTTTTTTAATAATTAAACAATTTTTAAGCAAACAAAAATTGTACATTAGTAAAGCATATGCTCATTCAAAAGTCAACAAACCGCAGCTTTTATCACTTTATAAAAAAATTATTTTATTCCGGTAAATGTCGTTCATTATTGTTATCTTTAACCAGAATTAGCCAGAACAGATCAGGTCATTTTTTTCTCCCAAAAACCCCTTGAACAAATGCAGTCGTGCTAAAAACAGCCTATCAGATAAACGTTTCCTCCAACCCCGCAGATCTTTCATGTAAAATCTCCTCCAGCAGAGTGTTAAAAGCGAAAGCGCTCTTGATTAGACAGTGGAAATGTAAGTGAAGGGTTGTGATTCACTGATCAGACGCCAAGTGTGTTATCATGTTAGTTGAGCCTGTAAAACCCGGATAATGAAATGTCAGAGGAACAGGAGATGAGGGGCCAGACGATTGTTGCTTCACGAGCCGCCCACCTTCCCCCAGATGAATTATGACATATTACACACATTACCCGCAATTAAAAAAGCCTTGGATTGGGCAAGACAGCTTCTATCAGCGCCTCCATCTCTCCCGCTCTCTCTTTCTGCTCGTTTAGTCTTCAGTGTCTGATGGCGGGAGAGTAATTTGATTAACCTTTGTGCTGATGAATCTAACATAGTCTGTCTTTTTCTAATAAGGAATTAAACTCGTATCCTCTCACACGCAGAGGTCAACAGGAACGGTTTGAACATAAAGAGAATAGATATGTAATGTATACTGGGATTGCTCAGAATGGTGTACTTGTATTTGTGCAGTCTACATACTGTGTACAGCAGGGGTCTCCAGCCTTTACAATTAGATATAAATATATGTGTGTGAATATATATGGATATTCATAGAAACACAAAAGTTGGTAAGATTTTGCAATGTTTCCGAAAGACGTCTTCTGCTCACCATGCATTTATTTGATTGGTAATATTGTGTAATACATTAATGCTTTCTACATTAATGTTTAAAATGTTATTTATTCTTGTGACACAATACAGAATTTTTGGTCTTCAGTGTATTAATGTTCAGATTTAAATGAATGAATGACTGAATGAACTTGTATTCTGCCTGGACACATTAAATTGTAATGTAATGTTACAAAAGATTTTTATTTCAAATAATATTGTAATACATCTATATAACCATACTAATAAATAGTGTTGTGTTTTCACTATCCTTTTGGATATTAACATCCAATGAAGAGTTGATAGTTATGGTTATTCGGTTACTTTGATCAGCCATAAAACACTGACTGTGTCAAAATTCTCAATAAATATCATAGTTATTACACTATTTACATTTTTCCCTTACTTTTATTTTTCTACAGAGAAATGCATTTTAGAATTATTTATTTACAAATACGTATCTATTTAATCTCTTTCATATTGTATACTATTTATTCATTGTTTTTTTTTTAGTGCTATGATAGTTTGCACTGTAAGTTTTATAAAAAGAAATGGCAAGTAACCCTGAATCAAATACAAAATTCTATAATTTAAAATTGTACATACAAATTTTGACAGTATTTTCGTAATTTCAGTAATCTTTTAATTTTTTACAACTTTGAACTAGGAGTTGACCGATTATTGGGCAGGCCGATTATCGGTGCAGATATTAAGCATTTTTATGGTTATCAGCATGTGCCATTTTTAAAACCGATTTTCTGATACTTTAACTTTTACTTACTTTACTGATTATTTGAAAGCATTTAATAAATAAATAAATTGAATAACCCTACTAAAAGGTACTTTGCAAATAGAGATGGCAGAGTATTGAACAAAGCAAAATTGCATCAAATTTTTTAATCTGACATCCAGGATATTCTTCATATTGACAGAAATTTGAATTATTTTTATTATATTTTCTGTTACAGAGGCTATATCAGTTCAAAATATTGGTAATCTGTCTACCTGATCTGTAATATTCAATACATAGGTACTGTATGGTATATAATACACTTTTACACTGCATGCAAATTTTCTGATTCTCACATTGTTGGAAGAAAATGACTGCACCAACATGCAGTACTAAACGGCAACAGGCAGCTTCAGGAGCGTTTAGTCTAAAAATGTAAATGAAAGCCTGTGTGGAGCTGCACTGGGAATAAGCCGGGCCTGTAGTGAGTCTAAAGCCCGGCCCAGTGCTTTTAATTAGTTTAATTGTCCCGCTCAGAGCTGCTGCCAAGACCGAGCGTCACTGCCGTCCAGAAGTCGAGACATCACACCAAACCATTCAACATAAACATACAACACACAGAGATGTGTTTGTGTGTGTGTTTTAGCCAGCAGGCAGAGACGGTTCTCAGATTAAGCTGTCAACTGGAGATAAAGCAGTTGCGCATCTATCAGCCATATTTCACACACAACACTGGGGGCGTCTCTGAGCGCGCACATGTGTGTGTGTGTGCACATAAACACACAGATTCACAGCTGGGCTCGAAACACACCCTTAACAGTTATCGTCTCTGTTAGCACTGTGTCAGGCTGCGTGTCAACACACAGACCGCGGGCAGAACGTGATGGTGAAGTAGTCACAGCGAGAGGTGGATAAAGAGCAGCCACCTCCCTCAGGGCTTCAACACCCTCGTACACACCAGAAAACAGCGACAGCACATCTGGATCTGTCTGTACGCTGTCTCTGTATGCTCCCCATTTTACACCTGGCAGGGTGTGTTTAGAGAGCACTGATCAAGAACAACAGTGTTATTTTAAATTATTTTAGGGCGGAGCCTAATTTATTGATTGGATCGGATCACAGAAACAATCCTATGATATTGTTGGTGGATATTAGCCTTAGCTAAATGAGCAGAAAAAGACATTTTGATAAAAATTTGTGGTCAGTAATATGTTTGATGGTTTTTAAATATGTTTCTCCTGCTCATCAAGGCTGAATTTATTAGATTAAAAATCCAGACAAAACTGTTACATTGTGAAATATATTTAAATTTAAAATAACTGTTTTCTGTGTGAATATATTTAACATAAATGTAATTTATTCCTGTGATACGAAGCATCATTTTAGAATGATTTCTGAAAGGATCATGTGACACTGAAGACTGGAGTAATGATGCTTTGTATCACAAGAATAAATTACATTTAAAAAATTTATTCACACAGAAAACAGTTATTTTTACCGTTTTTTCCTGGATTTGTGATCTCATAAATGCAGCCTTGATGAGCAGAAGAAACATCTTTAAAAACCAGTAAATATCTTACTGACCCCACTTTTGAACGGTAGTGTATATGTATGTCCTCAACATTTCTCCTTCACTCTCTTTCACACACGCGTGTGTTGATCTCGAATTACTTGAGCTGCTGTAATGGTAGTATTATCTTAAGAGTCCACAGGTGAGTGTACTTAGAAAACTCAGCTGATGAGATTTGCACACACACACACACACACACACACACAGGTTAATCTGATTAGGCAGTACTGTTGATGAACAGGATGGAGAGATTTTGAAGGGTGGAGAGCTGATGAAGTTGAGTGCCAATGAAGGTCGAAAACACCCAACGACTTTTGAACAGGATGACAATGATGATTAAAATTATTATTTTAAAAAAGCTATGCCTTCAGCAACATGAATAAATAAATAAACCACTACAAAACTAAGCTAAACAAAAATGAAGCAAACCAAAACAACACAATACAAACAAAACAAAACAAAACAAAACAAAACAAAAAACACAAAACAAATATGGCTTTCTTTGGAACAAAACGAAACAAAAATTTAATTAAACAAAACAAACAACCAACCCTTGGAACTTTCCCTTGGAACAAAACAAAAAACAACACAACAAAATATAAACATAACTAAAAAACCTATGATGCATGACACTTGGACTGTGGTAAAAATTGTGTATTTATTGTATGCCATTAGAATGGTAAAATGTTATTGTTTCTTAAAGAGATAGTTCAATGAAAAATTAAAATTACTACATGATGTAATCAACCTCAAGCTCTTTCAGGTGAATTTCAGAATTTATTTTTTTTTCAACGTCATCTGATGGAATCCCACTTTCTCTGGAAGGCACATATGCACGGTTTCCAAAAGTTTTAAATCTAGATATTTGTTTTCACACAAACACAACAATTCACTTCAGAAGCTCTTTATTTATTATATTATAGCCAAATGGAGCACCTTTTACAATTGAAGGATGCACTTTTACTGGACTTCTTCCATCCAACTAGGGCTGAACGATATTCTGTTTACACATTGACATCGCAATGTGCGCGTGAGCGATAGTCACATCGCCGGAACGTACGATGTGAAGGGTAGAAGCCCATGGTGTATTAAGAGAACGGTAGCACACAGTACACCTGAGTTTTGTTGTATGGCTTGTTGGTGGGGTGACATGCACGTTCCGCGTGCCTGCACAGTGATTGGTTCGCTGTGCCGCTGCTCACCGCCAACATTCACTGCTAAAAATGCGCGACGAAGAGGATCCGCCGCAAGTCGAAATCATCTATTTTAGACTATTTCGGCTACAAAAAGAGGAACTTTGCATGGAGTGTCAAAATCACGCTGATAATGAATCCAATTTTTAATGAACCCACAACGGCTCTGCCTAGTGAATGCGGCTCAATGTAAGATCACGCATCTGATTTTACGACTGATTACAGAACTGGCTTTACTGACAAGATGCGCACTACATATCGCGCGATGATTATCATGCAGCCCTTATTTTGGATACAAAAAGGATGATCCTGATGAACATAAATATATTTGTATACACCGCAATATATATCGCAGGAAAAAATATATCGCGATGTAATTTTTTCCCAAATATCATGCAGCCCTACATCCAACCCCATTCACTGCCATTATAAAGCTAGGACATTTTTCTAATATGAATCTGACTGAATTCGTCTGAAGGAAGACAGTCATACTCAGCTAGGACGGCTTGGGGATAAGTAAATGATGGGGTAGTGAACTATCACTTCAATGCATATACTGTGGGAAAAGGCTGAAAACAGGTGCTTCAGAACAAACACTAAACTCAATGAATTTAACGGTCGGTATTTAGGCGGTCCATTCCATCCATACGCTTATTACCTGTTGTGTAGAGCACTAGACTGGCAGCTATAAACCCTATTAGCGTGATCTGAGAGAGCGCGGGCTCTTCTACACTCCAAACACACATACAGGATGAGTGATTGGGGCCGTTTTAACAAGTCAAGTTTAACAAATGAGCTAATATCAGTTTTCAAAGCACGGTACACATCCAATCAGTCAAATGGCCCCGGCCGATCGCATGGGGGTTTTAAGTGTGTACCTGTTTAAAACAATCTTCCGTTCCTGCGTGTCATCGCGTAAACATTCATCACGGTGACAGAGGCACATTCGCGACCCCCCAATATCACTCTGGCGGGGCCTCGGTGGGCTGTCAGAGGAACAGTTGTCTTTAATTATGCCTGCAGATAAAGCCCGACGTGGACAGAGGCTGCAAGATTAACTGGGGTCCTATTTGATCACATTTGACTAATTTCAGGCATAAATCTTCAGCGGTGCGGACGCACGGCGAGACTATTAAGCCGGAATTGACAAGTTTGTTTTCCCCTTTAAGTCTCAGCAGAGAAACATACGAAATAGGAAAACGGCAAATACGAGACTGTAGCATAACACAATATCTCTTGTCTTTTTAATACGCAGTATGAATCTGCACGGCTTGTTTTCATTTAGGCTTTTGAAATAAACTAAAAGATTAAAGATTAAGCGTTCATCGCAGAGAATTAGGTGGGTATGCAAATAATGCCAAAGTGTTGCTTGCACCCATGAAATGAAATGAAAAACTAATTAGCTGGAATTTGCATTTGAACTAATTGGATCTCCGTTTAACGCGGCAGAGTTCAACAGTTTAGGATTCAATCTGATTTGCTCTCTGTCTTAATTCTCGGTGTGAGGAGATAATATAATTTGCATAATTTGGATCTTATTTGCGACTGTAAGAGTCAGAGGGGGACAGTCTACCGAAGACGCTGCGAGAATTTATGGCCGAGTTTCATTGTAAGTGAGCCTCCCTGTGCTGCGCTCGCTCTGCAGAGATGAGCACTTCTGATCTAAACACCCTACCAGAAGATATACATCACTACCACTGCATTCTCATATGTTCATAACGCAAGAATTAAAACTTGGATGTAATTGTAATATAGCTAACTCGTTTTAAATAATAATAATAGCTAATATGTTAGTATTATTTTAAATAATTTAATTTTAATAATAAAAACAATTTAAAAATAATACTTTTCATAAGATAAAAAAATAAATAAATTGTGTTATTTTAATAAATGCATGCAAATCTGGCTAAATAAATGTGTCTAAAAATTGGCACTTAAGAAAACAAAGTACAAATAATGTTTTGCAAAAAGCATTAGTGTATTTACAACTTTGATGTGTCACAATCAAATAAAAATATCTTGCAAAGCAGAAGAAAACATAAGGCGTCCCGGTTTTGGGAATGTTTTGTTTCCCCATCTTCATTTCACAAAAAAACTACAAAAAGTTTTTGTTCACCATGCTTTCTTGACTTAAACCAAAACCACAACCAAAACCCAAACCACATCAAACCAAACAACAACAAAAAACAAAACTAAAGACAAAACAAAACTAAAAACAAAACAAAACAGTTCTGGTGATTTTGTTTTTTTGTTTTGTTTCACATTGCCTTCAAAATTTAGCAAACAAACAACAAGACAAACAAAAACATTTTGAGGGTTCCAATGATTTTGGAAAGAATGATTTCACAACTTAACAGTTCATCCAAAAACAAAAACCTTTGATCATCGTCAGAACACAAAGAGGATCTTGGAACGTTCACTTTTCCAAGACTTGTATTTTCCATCCTTACTCTGTAATATTGACTATTCAGAGAGCCTCTAAATCTCACACACACCTCACTTTACATGACTTTACGTGTCAAGTATCTCTCTCTCGCTCTCTTTTTGTCTCTCTCTCTCTCTCCAGTACCGCCCGTTTCCATATTTCATCCGCCACCCTTTCTGTCATGACTGGAAGCACTGAGAAGCCCCTCAACATTGTCCCTGTTAGTTTAGCAGCCGTGCCTGTGGGCGGCACACTGTGAAGCGTTAAAGCAGGTGTCACGCTCAGGAGATATATACGACAGGCCGAGTGCAATAGCATTGATGCACTGTAAATGGCCTCTGTGTACACGGCATGTGTGTATAAGACAGCACTACTACTGCGTCTACTAGAGAGAGAAACACTGGCCTGGAGCTTATCTACACCAGATTAAACAGGCTGTGTGGGATCGTAAAACAAACCCTCAGAAACACACACACTCGCAAGCACTTCGATTCATATTTCTGCTCTGTCAAAACAGTAGGCAGCACTTTAAGAAACATGCTATTCCAGAATAAATCCAAGACAAACTAGGCAGGAGAAAAAACTATTTATGAATAAGTGACAAATATATGAAATAACAAAATCAAAGAACAAAAGCGTGTGATACGTCAGACTAAATCTGGGCAAAACAAGTAATTATGAAACACTGCACAGACTTTCCAATGACTTTAAACTGTTATTGACTTACTACGTGAATGCAGTTTCTTTGACGTGGAAGTCTTTTCAATTTTTCCACTCAGTCCATCAAGATCAGACACAGCATAAATACACTTGAGAGCTGCATTGCAGTTCAAATATGAACTACAAGAAAATTTAAATGGAATAATTTGCCTAAGAAACAAAGCTTAGGTATTTGAAACTTATATTTAAATAATAAAGACAAAAGACAGTCATAAATCAGTTATTAGAAATATACTTTTTTTTTTTTTACACTGTCAAACTTAGATTGTATAATGCCTTTGAAAAACCAAAACATAAAAATTTTTAAAGTTATGTGGTGAAAATATCAATAAAAAGTGATACATTTGTTTACATTGATTGCAATATATTTACAATCTGATATGTACTGACTTTAATCATTATTTCTTAAAATAATAAATAAATAAATATAAATAAATAAACACACGCACACACACACACATATATATTATGCACACATATATACATATACATACATACATATTTATATACATACATACACAAATATATATAAATATATATATATATGTACATACATACATACATATATGTAAATTTACATACATATATACATATATATAATAAATAACAATAAGCTATGCATAATTACATTCAAGTATCCCTTTTTTTATACTGTAAGTAACTTTTCAGAACTTTTTAGATGTTGTTATTTAAATGTTACATTTTATTCCTTTTAACCTTTTTATTAAAAAACATCATCCTGTCCTCAAAAATAAAATGCATTTTAATTCAGACAACAAAAATAAAAATAAATAAAATATGACAGAAGAGGTCATTCCAAATCGATATATTTACTGTATGCATTTGTTATGCAGTTTTGAATTAATTTTAAACTAAACTAAACTAATAAATAAATCATAATTTACAAATAAAATCCTATTTCATTCAGAACTTAAATATTTCACTCAAAATAGTTTGATGGAATTAAAACGCAGTTATGTCATTGACTAATTTTGTGTGCTCTGTTGTTGTTTTTTACTTATAAGACTGTCATTAAGTTAGCATGATGCTAACGAAGAGTCTATCCCGTGCAGAGCACTATTAATAGTAGGCACTGCCTACCTAGAGCGTTCTAAATCAGTCACTGATGAGGTTCCATGATGCTGTGGTGCCGTCTACGTAGGCAGCAGGCAGCGAGGCTCTACGTTTCAGAACGAGCTATTGTTTCCATAATTACAAACACACACCCACGCTCGCAGAAACACACATTTGCACATGTACACACGTGGCATTCCTCCAAATAAAGCATGCAAATGCCGTGTTGGAGAAATGTGGCCCAGAGTGCATAATTTAGCAGAAAAGGTGGCGGAGAGAGGGGGAAAGGCCGTGATTATGTGTACAAAACAAGAGGGACAAAACACTAGAGACAGGCATAATAACCAAACATGAACTCTCAAACCCTAATGATGACACCAGGGACGAGAACAGTTGCTGCTGAACCAAGCAGAAAATTGCTGGTCATTTGTAAACAGGTAACGATGCAGGCCAGGTGTGTGAGCATATGTAGCCGAGCGAGGACACAGAGAGTGTGTGTGTGCATGTGTGTGTGTCCGGCATGGTCAGCTGTCAGGCTCATTAGCCGAGTCTCTACCCACTCGGATGACTTCATCAGCCGTGATACCGCTGGACCGCTCTCTGTCTACATACTGTCAATCTCTTCTATTATAGAGCTAGAGCAGGATTTAGGATGTAGGTTTTTGTGTTGAAATTGAGAAACGTGCTAATATTAGATCATTAGAAATGACCAGTGAGACCACTAGTGATCTGGTTATAGGCCAGGAGCCCTATAATGGTCAGTTCACATTGGGAAAGGTGCTTTGCTTCCTTCAGCCGTCTCTTTTATTTTCTCCTGATAGTCAGAGGCCCCAGCAAAATTCACTTAAAAAATAAAATAAATAAAAAAATCAGATACACATATTTAAAACTAGAAAAAATAAAAAAATAAAATAAAGTCAAATAAATAAATACATAAAAAATATATATTATATATATATGTATATATATATAT
>JAUMHG010000079.1:13773165-13786577 GCA_032359395.1 Enteromius anoplus | reverse complement strand
ATTCCGTTTTTCTGACAACAGAAACCATTAAATACATCAGTGAAAACAGTTATATTGAGAATTTGGGTGTATTAAATCACATTATATGACTACAGATAAGCAAGATAATATGACGCACTGACGTAATAAATATGCAAATTGATGTATGACATCCTCCAGTGACATGTGAGGGGGGGTGCCTACAGCAACCTGTAGCCTAGGGGCCCCTGGCCATGTTAATCCGGCCCTGCTCACAGATAGAGAACAGTCTCAAACATTAACCATAGAAAATTTGGTGTCTCAAACTCTCTTGTCCAAAGTTCACGTTTATGCTAATAACTTTTGATCCATAAGGTCAAGATGAAAAATGATTTTCCTTTGAATCTTTGGCTCATGGCGAGTCAAATTAACACCAAAATGTAAAATTGTACAGTTTTGTTTTTTCACTATTTTTAACGGTTTAAAAAATATATATAAAAATTCAAACTCCTCCTTTTAAAAGGTTTGTCTGATATTTACCAAATTTGGCTCAGATCATCTTCAGAACATGCTGGCAAAATGTTGTGGAAAGAAAGTTGATTAGTCAAAGCATTCTTGAAAAACGCGCAAACAAATTAGACAAAAAACACAAAAATGAATGTGAGGCTATATCTCCGTAACAGTGTGTTGTATTTTGCATTGATATACAAAACGTTTATTGTTGAACTTCACAAATTTGATATAAAGTTGCCAAACTGTATCTGAGACTGTATCTCTGCAAAGTTTTGGTATATTTACACCAAACTTTGCATGTGCTATGGTCACCTCACACTGACCACGGCACATCAATTTGGTAACATCTCCATCTATTGGTCAAAAGTAACAAACCATTTGTTTAAAATAAAATAAAAAATACAACGTTTTACATATTGACACCAAACTTTGAGTACTTTAAATTTTAAAGACCTAATTGACTATTAGATTTTCATAAAATTAAGAAACATGCAGTTCCTTCACAAATCCTAGTTTAGGAAACACTGACATTTCCACATGTCGTTTAATACACTTAATGATAATTTGTAAAAATAAATAAATAAATATATATATATATATTTGTATTAAAAATCATATATATTATAACATTTACTACAACTTATTTTAATTTTACTTAATTAAATACTTAATTTAAAAATAAAAAAACAACAACCAATGACTGAATGTTGACCTCCTTCTTTGTATTGTCTGGTTTGGGTCACACACAAAGCAGTTGTACAGTAGGGAAGCTAAAGACAGATGCCAGAGTTGAAGGACACCGGGCCCTGGGCAAAGAGACACTTCCGCAAGAGACACACACACACAAACAATGGATGGTCCGCCTGTGGGGCAGCAGTTGGCAGGGTGGCACAGAGCCTGCTTCCCTTAGGCACACACTCCAGTGCTGCTTACACACACACAGCTTTACTCGGTCTCCACCTAAACACTGACTTCATTTGCCAGAAATCCTGTTCTGAACTAACCAAGGTCATATATTTTCATCCCTGCATCTTCAAAATCATCCACCTCAGTCACAGAAACATAAAAATACTCCAAGAAAGATTAAGAACGCAGATGCTTCTCAGCTCACTGAATCATACTCATGCAATTCATACCACGAGTGCATACAATCTATTCCAGTCTTTTTCAAATTAATTATGGTCATGGGCATACATGAGATCTTACTGAAAATGCTCTCTGAGACACACAAGAGCTCACAAGATGAGTTTGTGAATGACTCATTTGCTTTTCAGTCAATCTGGTTAAATGGCTCACAATAGGGATTCATCAATTGTACTGATTCAGTTCTCAAGTTAGACTTTTTGCTTCATCTATAAGTTCATATAAAACACAATGTTCAATTTCTGAATGAAACACTCTTTAAAATCTGATGTTTTTTGAAGAATCAGTTAATCAGTTAGTCTTGATGATTCATTCACGAATCTGAATGATTTGGTTCACAAATCCAAATCTTTTGCATATTTCTGACTTTACCATGACATCTATGTATTTATCTATCTTATATATATACACCTTCACGTGCCTGCATGACCTCCCTACAATGCCTGGGCATGCTCCTGATGAGGTGGCGGATGGTCTCCTGATGGATCTCCTCCCAGACATGGACCAAAGCATCCGCCAACTCCTGGACAGTCTGTGGTGCAACGTGGCATTGGTGGATGGAGTGAGACATGATGTCCCAGATGTGCTCAATTGGATTCAGGTCTGGGGAACGGGCGGGCCAGTCCATTGCATCATTACTGACACACTCCTGCCACATGAGGTCTAGCATCGCCTTGCATTAGGAGGAACCAAAGACCAAACGCACCGGCATATGGTTTCACAATGGGTCTGAGGATCTCATCTTGGTACCTAATGGCAGTCAGGCTACCTCTGCGAGCACATGGAGGGATGTGCGGCCCTCCAAAGAAATGCCACCCCACACCATTACTGACCCACTACCAAACCGGTCATGCTGGAGGATGTTGCAGGCAGCAGAATGTTCTCCACGGCGTCTCCAGACTCTGTCACATGTGCTCAGTGTGAACCTGCTTTCATCTGTGAAGAGCACAGGGCGCCAGTGGTGAATTTTCCAATCTTGCCAATCCTGCACAGTGTTGGGCTGTAAGCACAACCCCCACTTGTGGACGTCGGTCCCTCATACCACCCTCATGGAGTCTGTTTCTGAACGTCTGAGCAGACACATGCACATTTGTGGCCTGCTGGAGGTTTTGCAGGGCTCTGGCAGTGCTCCTCCTATTCCTCCTTGCACAAAGGCGGAGGTTGCGGTCCTGCTGCTGGGTTGTTGGCCTCATCCACGTCTCCTTATGTACTGTCCTGTTTCCATGCTCTGGACACTACGCTGACAGACACAGCAAACCTTCTTGCCACAGCTCGCATTGATGTGCCATTCTGGATGAGCTGCACTACCTGAACCACTTGTGTGGGTTGCAGACTCCGTCTCATGCTACCGCTAGAGTGAAAGCACTGCCAGCATTCAAAGATAACCAATCATCAGCCAGAAAGAATAGGAACTGAGCACTCCTTCTTGCTGATTGCCTATAATTTCCTCCTGTTGTCTATCACATTTGCACAACAGCATGTGAAATGGATTGTAAATCAGTGTTGCTTCCTAAGTGGGCAGTTTGATTTCACAGAAGTGTGGCATTACATTGTGTTGTTTAATGTTCCCTTTATATTTTTTGATCAGTGCATATACAATCTGGTAATCTGTCTGAAAAACAATCTAATCTGGATTCAATTCAGTTTCTTAATTGATAAATTGATCTTAAAATTAATATTTCTTAATTTTAACTCTGTCACATTCCCAAGGATTTACAATGTGGGATGTTTTTAATGAATCAATTGATCTGATTTTAAAATGAATGATTCATTCATGAATCAGACTGACTTGATTTTTCAAGTCCAGCTCTTTTGTAAATTCATAACTTCATGAGAGAATAAAAACATATACTGTATATTGTTTTAAGTTTAATCTTTAATGGGTTGAGTGATTCAATTATGACTCAAGCATTTGTGTAAGTGACAGTAAAAATTTTTTTAGTGAAAACCTTAACAATAGGAGTAGCTTTACTAACTCTCCTAGTACAAATCTAATATCTATAACACTAATCTACAACAAACTGTTCTGCTTTAAAAATCTACATTAAATAATGTTTCTTTTTTCATTTTATCCTCTAGCGTTTGTGTCTCTGGGGACTTTAATACAAAACATGAGACACGAGAAGTATTTCTAAAGAGAGAATGCTGTACGCTGCATTCAGACGGCGCTGTAAAGAGAGAGCAGAGAAAGAAGGAAGGTTTGAAAGAGAGAGCGAGAGTGAGACAACGAGGTAATAACAAATGTCCCATTGTGTGCGGCTGTGCTGTGATTTATGTAAGGTGTGGCTGGATGAGGGAGATAATGCCAAGCGAAATGCTTCATTTCATAAATCTATTCCAAAGGCCTCGGTTCCCCCCTCCACACACACACACACACACACACACACACACCTCCGTCTCACCTGCTATTGACATCCAAACAAGTGCTCTCTGTTCACTGCTAAGTAATGATGCAGTATCACAGGAACTAGGGCTCGAGTCGGGCTCTCTGGGGCCCACACACACACACACACACACACGCACACACATATACATAAACAAGGAGGAGAAAGCGATAGGGGAACTTGTATAAGCAAAAAGCCACCACATAATCAACAAACACTCAATTACCCAGTGTCCTTTGCTCCCTCTGATATTAATAACACATGCTCTTGGTCTACGCGCATTGCTATAGGCTATTAAATGCACCGGTGCAAAAGGGGAAACAGAACAAACAGGGAAAAATCACAACATGAGAGATGTGGAAATAATTCCAATCTCCATTCCAAGGCTAAACGCAGGTGATCCCGGATGCTGGGCAGGTGGGAAATTAGTTTGCTCCACTGAGACTTCAGGTAATGGAGGCGAATGAGATTCCCACACACACCCCAGCCAACATGAAATAATAATGTCTGGGAAATATAACAGGCTGCATTTCCATTTGCTCTGTTTGGAAGTGATGCATCTCTTTTGAGCGGGTCTGCCGCATGAGAACCGTGTTTGGGGGGTAAGATGTGTTTTTCCGACATACAACTGAAGATCAAGGAGAAATCATACAGGATTGAATCTGGACGGAAACCCAACAACAGTAAAAATTTGGTTTGCATTTAATCTTCTTTTCAAAAGCTTGAGATCATGAACAGGTTTATTTCCTCTTTTCTCTAAATACACGTTGCCATGTCTTGTCTCTATAATCTAGTTGTTCTCTTCACACATGGTATCATCTGGTTTTTGTGCATGCCGGAAGTATTTAGGATTTAACATGATGGACAGCAATGTAGGAAATATTTATAAGTGCAGGAAAAGTGTCAGTTTAAACACCTGCTCCAACGCCCCCACAGGAGCCCCTGAAGACAGAGATATTTATCTGGTGTATATGTGGAAATAAACATTTAAAGCATGAAAGCAAAGCTAGGAAGCAAAGGCAAAGCACACACAATTTTTTTTTAACAAAAACAGAAGGAAATACCAAATAAAAACAAAGAAAGAAAAAAGAAAAAAAAAACTGCAAAGCTAATCCATACCAAAACAAAACAAACCAAACAAAAATACCAATGCAAATCAAAAAAGGAAAGAAAAACAAACAATAAACAAAACTACAAAGCTAAAAAAACATCAAAGCTAAGCACTACCTGAGAAAAAGTGATGTGAAGCAAACCAAAACAAAAAACAAAAAAACAAAGCAACACATAAAAGTGAAACAAAAGCAAATATGGCAAATCAAAGCAATACAAATAGGCAAAGAAAAAAAAAACCAATACAAAACAAAAACAAACAAGCAAAAAAAGAAAAACAAGCATCAGTGCAAAAAAAACGAAAAAAAAAAACAGCAAAGCAAATTAAAGAAACAATACTAAAAAACTAAACAAAAAATAAATGCATAGTGAATGTGTGTTAACTGGTAAACCACATCTAATACTTTTGGAATGATATTCAGATTTACTGTGCTTTATTATCATATTTATGTTTTGTTACGTCCTTATTAACGGCCATTAAGTGGCCATTTAAAGAAAGTGAGTTTTTGTTTAAAAACATGAGACAAAGTGTAGCCCAAAAAAAAGTCAAGGTTATTTTAACTTGAGCGTTAGATGAGCACAACAGTTGAATGTGTCTGTCTAGCTCATGTTTGCTTAGAAAAACAGCGGAGAAGCCGTGCACTGGAATGCTAAAGCAAGCTGTTTTTGAACGGCCCCAAAGAAAATCCCTGCACCAGTTCTCCTCGTGAACTGTCCAGACGCTTGGATCCGTCTCGGTGGAGGTGAGCCAGACGCTGAGTCTACAGCAGGGCACAGGAGCGCAGTGCAGACACCTCGCTCTTACTGTCTTTGTCTTGGTGGCGACAGGGTTCGGCCAGAGCCCAGTCACCTGGGATGAGAACAGCCCTGTCCTCAATAGAGTGCTCTCTCTCTCTCTCTCTGTGAAAAGTACCAGCAATTTCTGAAACAAAATGGTTTATACACTTTTTTCTTTTTCTGCTTTTTCACTGCAGTAGCATCTCCATAAAGCAACTTAAATTTGGCTTCAGTTGAAATCTGTTTTCTAAATGCATGTTATTAACTGAATGAACGATGTACAATTCATCTGTGCAAAGAATTACATATCGACCTACATTTGTCTTTTCTAATAACACATGCACATGGTTGACAGGCTGCAAAGATCAAGTAACTGGACAGAAATTGTGGAAAAAAAGGGGCAAAAAAACTATAGGGATATTTAAACTTTTGAGATCTGGCAACCCCAAGCATGAAAACTTGTGAATGTCTACATGTTTCCATCTAATCTTAATCGTCAAGATTCATTCACGTCTGACGAGCTTCAACAATAAGTTGAGTTATTTTCTTTCAAACAAGTTCCTGTCTGTCTCGCGTCAAGTTCCTTTTAGCTCGTTTGAGTTTCGGCGCAGTCTTGAGCTGCAGTGAGTCAGGGCCGGCGAGGCTTCACCTGAGTCTGTACCGGCGCATGAGTGGATAGTCCACATCTAATTACCGAGGCTTAATTAGTATCGGGGCTAAACCTCCACGGGGCACCTGCAATCTTAATTCATATGCTGACAGGGAGGAACAAGTGTTAATGTGCTGTATTTATGTTAATACTCCCAAAGTGAATGTGTGCGTGTGAAGTTATTTTGCATTAAATGCCTTCCCTCACAATTAAAGCTAATAAAAGACCTCAAAGTGTAGTACATGTGTATGTGCATATTTGAAAATTGTATAGATTTATATCACATCGATCCAAACCTATTAGTGAAATGTTCATCTTTCGAAACAAAAATGAAGATATTTATAAAGAAGCTCAAGCTTCAAAAAGTCAACATTGTAAAAGTAATCCACACAAATATTTATTTTTATTTTGTGTGTGTGTGTGTGTGTAAACACATTCTAGATGAACAGGTCTGAGCACTGCACAAGATCACTGTGCCTGAAGACAGAGATATTCTGGTTGTAAATATGGAAAAACCTGGAACATCAAAACAAAACAAAAAAGCAAAGTAAAGAATAACAAAATAGCAAAACAAACCACACATTACATTCAATTTAGTTAAGACGGGTCTCAGTTTTGTCCGTAATTGCTTTATATGATGAATTGCTTAATGAGAAGTAATGAAGTTCTCATGTCTATGTGTGTGTGTGTGTGTGTGTGTATGCACATTAATATAGATTTATATCAAATATTACTATATTTTATGTCCTAAATAAATATATTTAATATATAAACAGAACATTTTAAATGTACTCGTGCATAGGTGTGTGCATACACACACACACACATAAATTATGTAAACAAAAACTTATTTTGAATGCAATTGTGATTCATCCGTATAAACAGTTGTGAACCAAGCTATATTGTATTTTAGTTTTTTTACATTGTTTACACGTGTCATCTTATGCCTTATGACTGGGCAAAACCAAAAGGTCAAAATCAAATAACCAACAATAAACCTCAAGAAATGCATTTGCCTGTTATGTGAGAAAGAAGTTCAAGTACCTTTTCACAACTGTTGTTTTTACAAAATTACCCTTGCACCAATATTATCCACTGGTGAAGATTTTTTTTTTTTTTCAGTTTGCCCTCTTGTTCAGGAAAATTAATGTCTATGTGCAGAATATAATCCATCACGCACTGAAAGCAGAGGTCATTCAGGAAATGATAGCAGGTAAGATTAGGTCTCTACCACAGAGACATTCACACACACACACACACACGCACAAACACATGTGTATGAACACACCGAAATCCAGGAACCTCCTCACACTCCTTACCTTGACTTTGCCAAGTGCACAGAGGAGAAAACTCTCAAGGTTTCTGTGAAGGAGATTCTCACAAAGTCAAATTCCAAACTTTCTCTAAAAGAAGTACTGTGGCAGTACTATAGTAATATCATTGTAATCATCATAATACTAAACGATTACCACAACAGCATTTGCTTGGTGGCAAAAGTTTTATTTCCCTTTTTAATTTCACCTTGGTCTAAAGTAGAGTTATTACGATGAAATTTCCGTAATGTAGATCTGTGCTGCTCACGGCTCTATAGGGAATCAGTAAAGCTATTCAAGGGCAAAGTATTTAAACACACACACACTCGGCTGGGTCAATACTGAATCAAAGTGTACTGGGCCATCCCTGCATAGAGATCACACATTAATCCCATGCATTAATTATTGACACTAAATTTAATTTGAAAAGCAAACGTACACCAATCCACTGGTCAGATTTTAATAATGCAAACAGGCAATGCAGGGCGTAATCATATTGCTATTGATTAATATACAACAACTAAGGGTAGTCAGGCATACATGATAACCTATAAACATATCAGAGACTACATCACTAAACGCACTGGATTATGGGTACAACACATGTATGATCCTCTGAATCTCCTATTCTTAGAGATTCGTGAAATAACAATACAAATAATAAATTAAAATTACAAAATACAACACTACTGATGATTACTGATAGCATTAAAAATAATAAACATCACAGACGATTACAAAAAAAAAAACAAATAAATGAAACAAAACATATTTTATAAATAATTAGTAATGTGTTTTGTCTCACCAGTAAATGTTTGTTTTATTTTTGGTTTAAATAGCTTTGTTCTTCAGTGTTACTTAAAATCAAGTCAAAGTAGACAAATGTTACGGATCATTATGTAAACAAACTAATTTTACTGACAATTATTTAAGCAAACAAAAAAAAAACCTGAAACGATACTGGTGATTACGTAAATAAACAACAGAACACAACACAACATTACAACTCCGTAAGTGAAAAACTGAACAAAACGAGTTTAACGCACAACAGAAAAAAACGTAATGTTAGTGATTACGAAAAGAAACCACAAAACTTAACACTACAATATTGTTTTATTCTATTGTTTATTTACATGAATATTAGTAACACTGTTTTGTTTTATTGATTATTTTATTTTGAGTAAAACTGTGTTTTGTTCATTTATTTGTTTACAGTATCGTTCAGGATTTTTTATTTATTCATCATTGTGTTTGTTCTAGTGTTTAAGTAAAATTTTACATTAGCTGTCTAAAGAGTTTGATGTACAATCATACAAACGAAAAAAAAAAAAAAAACATGTTTCCGTAAACAATAGAACAAAATGTTCCTGATAAAATGCAACTGAACGATAGAATGAACAAAATGTTACCAGAACAAAACATTACTGACATTTATGTAAGCAAACTTATGTTTTACTATTCATTACATAATTGTTTACATTATCAGTAGTGACAGTGTTTTGTTCCATTTTTATTTTTCATTAACATTGTTTCGATCTTTTTTTCATTCACATCATTGTCAGTAACTTGTTAGTTCTAGTGTTTATGTAGTTTATATCACAATAAAAAAACTCTTGACAGTTCTAAAAAAAAATAAAAAAAATAATCAAAACACAATCTTACAGATGATGTAAATACTAGAAAACTGTTAATGACAATTATGTAAACAAACAACCGAACAAACAAAACAAGTATTCAAACTAACAAAACAAACACAATGCCAGTAGCGATTAAATGAAAAACAAACAAACACTGGTAACAGGGTTGTGTTTAAATGTCAGTAACATTGTGTTTCTGACCTTTTGTTGATCATTTTTAATAATATAGTGTTTGTTTACATCAGCTGTTTAAAAAATACTGGCATAATCACATTTCTGTTTATATAATCATCAGTAACATTTATTTTATTGTTTATATTATGATTTACATCAGTTGTCAACAAACATACAATGAAAAGTAAAGTAAAACAAAACAACGTTACTGACAAATATGTAATCAAACAACAGAACACGACGTTGACAAGATGTTACCAATGATTAAGCAAACAAGCACAGGAACAAACAGTGATGACAGAGGTGAAAATGAAGCTACTGTATGTCCTATACACAGTCTCCTAAAAATAACTCTATTTATCTAATGTGGGACAGAGGTATGGGCCTGTAAAGAACGCCCTTCAATGAAAAGAGACAGAGATGGAGAGAGTGTGGAAAAAGAGCGAGATGGCTGGAGATCATCTTTAACACTTAACAATGACCGGAGCAGAGGCAGTTTACCTTCTGCCACGGGCTGTTATGAATAGAGGCCATCAGTCTGTCGCTCAAGAAAGAGCGAGAGAGGGAGACATCTCAGCTCGTTGATTTATGAAAATAATGAAATATGTATGGCTGACAGCTTGAAGGATCACCGTTGAGGTTTTATTCTAATGCACTTGTCCTCTTTGCAAATCACCCATCACCCGTGTCAAGTCAAGCTGTTTTTCCACGGCCACGCTGAAAGCCACCCATAAAGAGGATGGACCACTGGTGGTGGCCGTGTTTTAAAAGCCTGATATTGATGTCCGTGTTGGGCGAGATTTGGAAACCCGAAGGCAGAAAGGCTCTGTAGTAGCAACTAAATGTGCCGAAACTGACTCTAAAAAACCGAAACAACAGGTTTCTATTCGTGCTGATCTTGAATCGAGCTTGACTTGTGCTTCTTGGGTGATAGAAGGTCTTGGAATGACATGAGGATGAGTAATTTATGACAAAAACGTTTAGTTGAACTATCACTTTAAAAAAACAATGCTAGGACAAAACACGAGCAAGTGATATACTGTAATGGTACATTATTTCAAATCTGATGAAAAACAAACATCGTCTCGGATGATCTCGGACGCTCATTTTTGGATGAGCTATCCCTTTAACTGCTACGCTACGACAAGAACAGGCTAATTTACATGAGTACCCGGGCAAACAACCCGAGCTCGCTTCGTAACAAAAAAAAAACAAGCGTGGCAACAAAAGATATCATTTCACATCAGGTTCAAATTCACGCTGCAACAATTTGACCAATATTTACTTAGCATGGCCTCTTCACGTTAGCAAACAAGCAGCCAAACCACCGTCTCCCCCTTCTTTTCATGAAGCGTTCAACATCGCCACAGCTGTCTCTCTAATGCACGACATTAGCTAAAGCATCTCTTTAACAAATCCGATTAGGAAAACCTCATATTAAAAGCCTTTCCACATAACAAAGCGCCTAAACCCGTATGAAAGCCGCAATATCGCTGCGCGTGGCGGCCCACCTCGCTAGCCGTTAGAGCAAAGTGCTGGCACTGTAATCTAATAGATATCGTATTGCTCGCAGCAGTCAGTTGCGCGGGGAGTGGCGCGCTTTTCAATGGACCCTAAATGGGGGATGAATAGAGTCAGGCATCCTGAAGGACGCCTAAACTTAATTTGAGTGAGTTAAAAGGTTGGAAATGGTATTGAGCTGCTCCGCAGGGGCCGGGGGCGTCAGCGGGGCCGTATAGCCGGCGTTTCAATGGCTTCATGTCCTGTTAAAGTCCTCCTCAGACCCAGCTCATTTCTTTTAAAAGCCCGAGCAGCACCTTTAAGGATTATTAAAACAGTGCGGGAGGTTAGCGAGTGGAACCGGGGCTGCCGGGGCTCTGGACGGACCCCTGGCTTTCAGCGTGGCAATGCGGGGACGGACCATCTCTCCAGCAGATAATGGTAATGATGATGGGTGCGATAGCTTTGAATCAATACGCCTCTTAAACTGGATCCATTGTTTTGAGATATATTACATCCTCCTGTCAGCTTCTGTAAGGCCCTTCTGAGGGATAATGTACACAGCGATCCCATAGGCCCGAGCGGCAGCATTGTGCTGTGCGTCTCGTTAAATGGTGTAATAACGAGCTGGGCCGAGGGACGCTGGGACTCTCTATGAGAACGCTGATCTTAAGTGGATGATTCAAGCTGAGACACTTCAGCCGCAGTCGATAGCGTTCCGACGGCATGTGGCCCGCTTTACCACCACAAGGCCTTTCATACGAGGAAATGTACACTGAACACACCGGCAGAAACCTGCAGCAGAGATTCAGGCCATCATAACAAGTGGTCTGAGTGAAAGCGCAATGACACTGGATTAAAACGTTAAAACATATGCAGTTTTTATAGTCAGAACTTCTATTATTATTGCAGAATGATCGAGAAAACATGCATAAGCTCATGATTATTTATTATATTAACTTTTTTTTCCTCCCACAATCAACATCACATGTATTTTTGATATATGTAGAGACACAAAGTCATGTGCGATAACTATGAATATCAATCTTTATTTTCATAAAAATACATTTTATTTATTAATTTATGCTTTTCCCAAGTACCATACAAATCATCATATGAATCATAATTTCCTAAAATACCACTACATTTTTGGAAAGTCGCACCAAATTTTACAGCCAATATTATTATTTAATGATAATTTATAAATATAAATTATCTTATATTTTAAGTCAATTACTGACTTTGAACTAATTAAGATTTTGATTTGATTATTTTATTTTTAATATATATTCATACAAAGTCATGTGGTGCAACCAATATGCAGGAACTTGCAGAAAGTAATATATGAAATATTATTATAGAGAAGACTCCCTAATCAGTATAACAAGTATAAAAGTAAGTATTTTATATTATGACAAATGTGTGTATTTTCACACAATCTCGCCCATATTCTTTCGTACAGCCTAGAGTTAGGGGTGTATGCTTAGCTTATTATTATTATCATTAGTATTAATAGTTGTAGTATTTATTGTTGTTGATTATTCATGCATGTATGTCTTTGTGAGAACCATAACATTTGATTCATACAAAAACATGAAGAAAAAAAGGATGACAAAAAAAGCCCACACGACTGAATTCTCAAAAATGTACAATAGTTACATTTACATTTTTTTATTATTAAGAGGTCCCCTATGATAACTTCCTTGTTTTATTCTCTGCACATTGGTCACAGCACAAGACCTTCTTTAAGATTTTTTTTTTTTTAATATTAATAAAAAGGGAAGCAGTTTTATTTTTTTCAGCACAATTCTGAAAATATTTAACTCGCACTAAACAACCAAAAAACTAAATATCTATTTATTTATAACTTAAAAACACGCTCGTCACAGAAAAGGTGTATCGAAGTCATTGTATGTGTGAACCCATTAGCATAATTCCTGACGTGTTGAATTTAGTGAGAAGAATAACAATATTGCTATGCCAGAGCATATAGGCCCAAACTTAATGTGGTAGACGAGACCCTCAGCTCTCTGCGATTCATTATGGTAATGCAGGAAACTGCGCCTCTCTCACTGCAAAATGCAAAACTCTCCCACTCCTTTAATTTATTATTTATTATTTCTTTTTTAATTACCGAAGTGCTTGTATAGCTTTTGTACGTAAAAAAGCACTTCAAATGTGTTTTCAGATATAGCATGAATGCATAAATGAAAATGAAGTATACAAAATGTGGGGGGGGGGGGGGGGGGGGGGG
>JAUMHG010000079.1:13755519-13773065 GCA_032359395.1 Enteromius anoplus | reverse complement strand
CCCCCCCCCCCCCCCCCCCCCCCCCCCCCCCCCCCCCCCCCCCCCCCCCCCCCCCCCCCCCCCCCCCCCCCCCCTCAGCTCACGCATAAAGAGTATCTACTTCTGCTTCAAATAGACTGTCAGGATGCGGATTTATGAAGAACGGCTACTTTGTATGCCAGCGGTGCAGCATCAGACCTGGGCTCTGAGAAAATTCACACGTTTTTATAGATTGAATAATGGGCAGCATAAAAACGGTTTCATAGCGGGATAAATCATATGTCAAAATACAACCCATGTAACATCATGTAATTTAGCCTATGAGAATTACGTGCGTACTTTTCGACTAAAGACTCGCCGCTCTCTGCATCTGTGGGTAAATGTGGAACTTAATCGCATACATGATAATTTATTAGGAGATTTAAAATATGCATAAATATTGAATTAATCATTTATAATAGATCTTTATATTAACGGGTGTCTTTGAAGTTTTAGATGTACAAGATCTTCCCCATAGAAAACGTCCCCTGTGGACATTTTAAATTTACTTTGACATCATCTCGGCGCTGGATGTTTTATGAATATTCAAATGTACGGCCACGGTTAGACAAAAGGAGGGAAAGACCCAGAGTGACTTATTTCTTGCGCAGAAGAAAGGCTGTAATAGCGGCTGTCGTAATGGCTGCGTCGTACGACTTTTATTCATTTGCTTTCGATATTTTACTTTTTATGGCGCATAGCCATTTAAAGGGACTCGCTTTCCTCTTCTGAATTTGGTCCCAGGTGACTGTACATCATTACCAGAAAACCTCTCTATGCATTTATGCATCTGTTTGCTGGATTCAGGTTTGTCCAGACAAGGACATAATCGCTGATGAAACATGTCCAGCACTTTAAAGAAGACTTCCCCAATGACATCAGAAAGAAACATCAGATGGAATAATTCAATGCTACCAACATTTCAGTCTCATTAGGGCGGGAGATGGACGGAAATGCAAAGCCGATGGCCAAACAACTCTGCATGAACCGGCTGAACAGAAGTCCAAACAAGGTCCGATGATTTGCGGACAATATTCTTTGGTAAAACACAAAAGGAGAAATCTAGAAGAATGATCATGCTGCTCTTTTCCATGCAGCGAAAGTGTAAAGTGACCAGGGTCTGTTCAGTTAGGTGTGTAACGATTCACTCAACTACTTAAGACCAGTATACAGTAACTGAAAACGTATCGCTTGGACAAAATGCTGCAGGTGTCTTTGTAAAATCCCTTCATATAAACAAAATAAGATGAGAAGCATTAAAATGAGAGGCAACTACTGAATTTTAGTCATGATACAAAAAAAGTTGCTGGGTACATGAGACACAAACGTTTTTTTAATCTAAATTAGGCTGTATAGTTTTGTGATCTGAATCAAAAACGAAATGGTCTGACTTCATTTCTGTGAAACTTTACATACAAAAAATATCTGCATGAGACGGAAACAGTAGATGGGTAGCCTGGGCCCGCCCATACTTCCTGTGACGCTACATTCAATTTCGCCAGCAAAGTCAGTCTGGCAAAGGTGTCGTTTTAGAGCATTTCTGTTCCCAAAAAAGTGGGAACCAATGAGAAACAAGCTTCCCCCCCAACAACCCCACCCCTGACACGACTAAGGTGGGTATAACGCGACAGCGCAACAGTTCTGCGACCGGAAACTATACCGGCTTGCTAAACTCTTCGAAAAATAATCACTGGATGACTGTAAATACCAGCTACTCTCATATTAATCTAGCAAACACAGCAGAAATTGCTTGACGACATTTTCCTATTGCTTTAATGAAGCTAGCTACAATTGGTTACGGTGGCTTCAGATTGTGTCGCTACGCATACGTCATCGGGATGAGTGGTCTCATTGGTTGTAGATTTGTCCAGTAGTATACAGGAGGCATCTGATGGACGAAGGTTAAGCCCGCCTCCCAGAAGGCGGGTAGTAAGGTAGCTTGGCCAGGCAAGTAGATGAGCTCAATGAGACACAGATTCACTCTCTGCCAGTAGGTGGTGCTTCCTTGCGTTTCCTCGGTTACTACTGTAAACACAGCAGCGCTACGCTCATGAACTTTAATATTTATTGTTCAGCAGCAAGACGAATATAAAATTAATGCGTAAACCTTTCTAAATACAGTCAGTTCCCTTTAGAGATGCATTCGTATAAATCATATCGCGATTTGTTTGGCATCTCCACCAATTTGAATCGGCATATTTTCAACTGGCTCAGGGTGAATCATTACATGTCTAGTATACATGCTCCAAAAGTATCATAAAATCAATTCATACGACTTGTTTTCCAAACATTCAGACACCATTGTAGTTTTTGAAAAATACAATATTTTTTTTATCAAACTTTTAACCCCAAAAAAAATTCCACATTGGTACTTCAACACCGCATAGAGAAAACGTGTTTTGAACGCAAATAAATATAATATAATCCTTAGTGTCGTTATCATAAAAGTGCCTTTTAGCATGTGCTAAATCATCTGCACTCCGATGCTTTAAATTATAGAGCTAATTTAAGCAGGGTGGATTTTGATTGGCTCGCAATGTCTGTATTATACAACAGATGTAATAAATGGCTCTGAAAGTGATTTCAATTATATAGTTTATCAATGTCTTTATCGTAACGGCTGTGTTGAGGATTTGCTATCGTTTCACATTGTTATCCGTGTAGTTTTCATGCTCTGTGTCAAAAGGCCTTATTGGTTTAAAAATGTAAACTCTGAAAATGTATAAATGTATCAATAGTTTTTTATTTATTAATTTTCAATGATCTTCTCAATGCATTTCGAAGTTAAATAAGCCATTCTGACACATTAATATATCCTAACTTAATAATAATATTAGATATAAATATAAATTAGTTCATAAGCTATTTTCATTTTACAAACATTTAGGAACATCTTGGATGTGAAAGATGCGGATAACAACAACATCTTCATTCAATTTTTTGCAGAATTTAAATATAATTTTTTGGGGGAAAAAGGAAACCCTTGAATGAAAAATGTTGTAATTTGTTGTTGTTTAATTGTCTTCATGCAACTGAATGGGAATGAGAAGCCAGCAAAATTTGCTATTCCACTTCATTGATAACAGAACAGTTCAAAACGTGACTACAAACTTGGCTACAGTGAACACTGTTTAGAAGTCAATCCGTTACAATAATTTACATATAGTCTTGAAGGCATAGAAGTAAAAAAAAATGTGTTTAACTGCAGCACTTATTAAAAGTGAAAAATTGGTCTGAAAATAAATAAATAAATGAATGATACACATTTTAGCATTTGTAAGAAACTCTGGTAAATGCAAGTGATCTTCAAGGGGAAATAAATAAATAAAGCACTTGTGTAGAACACTAACACTCCATCCATACATCTTCACCTTGTCAATCCGGGAAGTCCAACAATGAACTTCAACAGATTCAGCCTCCATAAATGATAACAATGGAAAGAAAAATAGTCCTCTGTCACTTCAGTAATGTATTCTCCATTTAGCATACAGCCAGTGTGGGCCGAGCATCTCCATCACGCGGGAGACTAGAGCGAGTGTCGGAGCGCTCAGGGCACTTCCTGAAGGACACCACGATTCATCATAAAGCTCTCTGATGGATCACACACACATTCAGAATGAAAAGGCCCAAGTCACAAAACAAAAGCAGTATATTGTGGAAGCGCCTGGCCCACACTCTTAATCACGCGGGAGAACTTCTGTTAGATTTTTTCGGAGTCTGTTTGATTGATTGATGATGTAACAGCTCGGCTTCGGAGATGAACACACTTATTGTGGAAACCTAATAAAGAGGAGACTGGTTTTACATGTGAGGTGACGGATCTCTTTATCGGTGGAAGGTCATCTTTCACCACGCAGAAGATCCTGAGGTGCATTAAGATATGCATCAGCCCCGTTGCGTCACCTTGTAAAAACAGACATCAAAAGAGCAGGAAAAGAAACTCAAAAGAGCTCGCATACGCTTCCTCAGCACTTCAACAGAGCAGAGAAGACAGACCGTCGTGTTTAATCACTTCCTGTCAGAACGTCTCAACATGAGTTCAAACTATTTGCAGTTATCATTTTTGCATTTAAATACATTTCAGTCGTTCAAATTTGCTAACTTTTTAAAACAGACAGTTATTTCCTCGATGTTTAGACATAAACAAATAAACTAAGAATGATTTGTGGTAAAATATATAAATAAATGTAAACTAATAATACCAATAATAACAACAACAACATTTTTATCATTATTATTATTCGTAGTAGTAGTAGTGGTGTTGGTATAAAATTTATTTATTCATTACATTCCTGTTTTTTGATTGATTGATTGATTGATAATAATAATAATAATAATAATAATAATAATAATAATAATAATAATCATCATCATCATCATCATTATTATTATTCCCTCCTAGGTGTTACGTTTTTTTTTTGTCTCTCAATTTCGTCTCTTTCTCCCAATTTTTTTTTCGTTTAATTATAATAAGTAAATCAATTAATTCAACATTATTTTGTGTATAATACGATGGGTTTATGTTTATGTGTTGTTGTTTAAATTATAAACAAAACAAAAAAACATTATTTCCACATACTGTACATTTTTGTTCTTCTCTTAACCCCGCTTTCCGAAACGGGTTGATCTGAACAAAGCACATTGTTCTAAAAAAGTGAGGTGTGCCCTGATTGGCCAGCTATCCAGAGTGTTGTGATTGGTCGAATACCACAAGCGTTTGGTGGAAATGTTACGCTCCCTATCATAACATGATGCCACGTCCTGGCGCTATGACACCAAAACAATCATGTGTTTTTGATTGTTTGATTGATTGATTCAAATAGTTCTGACACAACATTTTAGAAAGGCTGCATTACTTGCTGTATAACAGCAGCCTAAACCAGTGCATAAATAGCTGTTTGACTGCTGACAAACAGCACAGCTGCCGGTTAAATGCTTATTTAACAGCACAAGCAAATATATTAAGTTTTGAATTTGATGACTTGAAGTCACTGAAATTACATGTAAATATAAAATGTAAGTCACTGTAATTACCACAGAGGTAACTATACTGTTGTGAGTGGGAAAGGTGATCTAGAGTGATGAAAAGATCAAGGAGGCGGAGGATAGCAGAGAAGGCAGTGGCCAGGTGAAAAATGAGGATGTCAACCTGGTGTTGCAAGGTTAGCACATACTCTAATAGAGAGGGGCATCTGAGAGGTGAGGACTGAACCGAAGCGAAAACACACGTGCCCATAGAGCAAGGAACCAGCAGGGATTTCACAATTACATTTCATTTAGATTCGGATCAAGAGGTCTGTTTCAATTCTTTTATTATCACCGGTTGTATAACATCTTTTCAGTCACGTTTCAGCCTTTGCTCTTCTAAATATGGCAACAGTTGGACTATCATGCTTGTGAACAAAAATGGAAGCTGCATGATTTACATTGCCTATCCCATCAGTTACAAAAGAGACGTGTCTAGAGGCACTTGGTGGCACAGACTATTTTACTGACACTAAAGAAAAGATTCAAAAGCAGCCCTCAGGGTGCTCAGACAGCAAAAAAAACACATAATACTGAATGACAACAACATAAGAAAAGTGAGAACAGAAGAAAAAGAAGAAAAACGTGCATCAGTTCAGGGACTGGAAATCTTGTGCAATTCATACATTTAATAACTTAAATATGATTAATATGTTTTTTAATTTTGCATACTAAAATAATTGTATATATTTTGGGGGGGATAACACCAATGTGATTCAACAGTCCTGATGTCAAAAGAAGAAAAAAAAAAGTATCTTTAATAAAATGAAACTTTACGGTAACTGCATACTATTTTATTATAAATTCATTTAAAATAAGATGTTTTATAATTTAAATAACAGCATTAATTGCAACCAATCGGTGGTATGACAAATACAGAACAAAGCAAAAACAAAACAGAAAAACAACAAAAAAATATATATCAAACAAAAGCAACACAAACAAAAACGAAACAGAACAGATCAAAACAAAACAAACAAAAACGAAACATAAATTAATTAAACAAAACAAAACAAGGTAGCCGAGTCCCATTAAAATATCTTAATGAGACAAAAACAAAAAGTAAAACAAAACAAAAATAAAAGAACGGAACAGAAGAAAATAAAAACAAAACAATACAAAAACAGAACGTGGTCGTGTAGTCTCCTTAAAATGCCATGTGGTGATACATGGTATACCGTATAATATTTATGAATTCATTCATTCATGATAACTGAACACACACACACAAGATGAAACCAGCATGAATAGAGTTTCCAAGAACTAACTGTTACAAAGTCAAAACCCTGCACCATCTGTCCACAGATGCCCTACAGATGTAGACATGAGAGACACTGGTGCACTGATGGATTCTGGGAGCCTGAGATGTGTGTAAGTGCTCAAGTGTAGATGAACTGAAGAAGAAGAGCTCTAGCGTCAGAACTCCTCCTCTACTGTCAGCATGTCAAAGCTCATGAGGACCGCATTCATCACATCACCGGCACGTATGACGGATTTCCATCCCAGAGGCCGCTACAATCCCCAACTTACTCATCGCTAATACCCATCGCTTCGCTTTCCCGCCTTTTCTCTGTTCCTTCCCTGTCTTTGTCAACCTTACTGCCCGAAAAAAAAACAAAAGCAGACGCATCTCTTTCGGCGTTCTGAAATATTCAGTACCTTCAGATTCGCAATTTGGCGCACGACCTCAAAGTCTGACCCACAGAAGCGCAACTCTGAACGAGACAGCCGAAGCTGTTTGACAAACATGAAGATCTGGAGGTTATTCTGAGACACAGCGAGGGCCGGTTTGATTTCGAGCACAGAGAAACGCTTCCGCTGTCTTACAATCTTCCTCGGGGGTAAAGGCTAAAGGATACGCGCACCTTTGTGAAGGCTAGGACGAGGTTAGGACGCGGGACTCTGTGGGTTGCCGGAGCAGAGGGGTTAATAGTCCAGTGAAGACATGGCTGGCACCAGTGAGTTGCACTAATACACTTGGCAGCCAATTCAGTGTCAAAGCGTAATTCCCTGAGGGCTGGAAGGACACTACGTAATCTGTATTCAGCCCTGACATTGTCCACATCTGATACGGAACATTAGCTGCTAACTCCCTCTATAGACTAGTGTCCTTCAGTTTATATTACTTTATGTTAATAGAAAAAAATTACATACAACATCATTTGTCATAGTTACGGCAGCCAGTGGACGGCTGATTTAAATGCATGTGTTTACTGTTAGGGGAGGGACGGGAGTTGTCTCTTTTGGCCTTATTGATCTTTGATCCATTCTCAACCTCCCCTGCCCTGAACTGTTTTATTTAGCCTTTGGTGACAGGCAGCTTTTAGAGCTGAACTCTGTCTGGACAGGCTATTGAAAGCAGAGCCACTTGACGACGAAGTAAGCTGCCTGAAAAAGTTTTTGATGGTCAGCACTTTTTTTTTTTTCGGTTGGTACCTGGTTTGCAACACTCGCTGATCTCATTCTACCACACTTTGTCCAAAACAATCTGGTTTAGTTCTGATAATCTCCTGCAGAGTTTTCTTCTTCAGATTGCCTTTTATTTTTACTGATTAATCACGTACTTCAGAAACGGGTCTGGAAATAACTGCTCTAGAAAAGAAACAAGATCACTGGCATCTCAAGCGAAACCGTTGGAGGCTTCATCCAAAGCGCTGTTAAATTTCATTGCTGTCCAGGACAGGGGTGTCCACACGTCCTCCTGGGCCACTGTTCTGCAGAGTTTAGCTCCAATGCCAATCAAAACACCTAAACCAGATAATCAACGTCTTCGAGATTACCAGAAATGTCCAGGCGAGTGTGTTTGAGCAAAAATCTTCAGCCCTCCAGGTGGACACCCTTGGTCAAGGAGACACAAGACCAGGAGCCAGTTGCATAAACTTAGCCTTCATGTTAAGACAGTGTGTTAAGGGCTAGTCTGATCAACTAGCAGTCAGCCAAGAGTACTCCATTTTATTTTTTGCATTCAACTTAGACTAATATACATTTTCATGTAACTGGATTTAAAAAAAAAAAAAATACTGCCCAGTCTTAAAGAAACATTGAGCCGACTAACTTTTAAGACTAGTCTTAACCTTTTATGCAACCGGCCCCAGGAGTGTAGATACTGCGGAGACTTCACTTGTGACATCTTTACGGGTTTTCTTTCAATTGCAAATCCTTTTGATGTGCTCACTATTTGGAGTTATGTCTTCCACAGTGTATCTTTCTCTTCCGATCCGACTGGGGGATAAAATACGGCCCACTTTCCCCTGTCACTGGGTTTCTATTGGTCTGCAGGTCATTTTCCTGTCCAAGACCCAGACAAACACCCTCTTGACTTAACGTTCATTTCGATCGACCGACTCTCTCACTCATAAGACACACATCCGTCTCCGGTGTCACACTCGTGAACCCAGACGACCTTTAACCCCACACTTCCTCAAAGCATCAGGGCGATGCCACTAAAGGAGACAGACAGGTTAGTCAGATAGCAATCAGTGTGATCAATATTGTCTACGAACCCTGACGCAAACATGCTAATGCCACCGAGCTGCCGGGAGCCAATTTACAAAAAGTGTACACACACATTTGCACGCGCCAAAAACAATTTGAAAAGTCATTCAAATTCGCTTCATTGTTGTTTCACCTCCTCTACAATCAGATGTTATTGGTAAAAATCACCTCCAATTCAGACGCAGCCCGGCTGAAAGTTCGTTGATAGTTTCTGTGATAATCTGAGCGTGCCGTCTTAATTGAAGTATCTTCTGCTAATTTATAGTGTCTAATTGTTCTCCCCTTAATTAAAAAGGCTTAGCGCAGCATCACGCTGAGATAGTCCTCATAACGCTGATTGGATAGCGCTAATTAGATTTAATTTGCAATTATTTTCACACACAGTTGTGTTAACCTTTATAAAGTAGCCCCGCCAACGCCCACCCACTCACAAGAAGGATTACAAACGCTGTTTAACTAGCAGAATAGAGCTCAAGATCAAGCTGTTAAGTGCGGGCTAGAGTAAGATGAGTGATGATATGATAATAATGTGGGGAACGCTAAAGACATCTGGATAGCATGTTTTCCCTTTAATGAAAAGTATTAGAATTAAAAGGCCGCACTTCTAATTTTAAGTCTATTTTGCTTACCAAGATTGCATTTAATTGATACAACCAAAATAAAGTATAATAATAATATTGCGATATATTATTATTATTTAAAATAACTGATTTCTGTTTTCCTTTGGTACTTCATTTATTTGTTTTCTTCTTTGTTTGTTCAATAGTATACGTTAGGCCTTTGGATACACAATGTTTGTGTATTTTTTTTCTTTTTAGTCAAATAAAATATTTCTAAAAATTCAATTTGTAATGTCTACTTGATATTTTTTCATTTAACACAAAAGGTATACATTTAAATAATCTTTTGTGGATTTACGATTAATTGCGATTAATTGAGGCATCAATATAATTAATTAGATTAAAGAAGCCTTTACAAACTGACACACTTTATATCTAATATGTAAACATAATTTTCTTAAATATATACATGCATGTGTTTGTAATTATATATACATAATAAATATATACATAAAATAATATATACAAAAACTCATTTTGGATGTGATTTTTCGAACAATGTTTCAAATGATTATTTGCGATTAATCACATTGAAAATATGTTTTTAAGTATATTATTTTATACAAACACATGCATGTACATATTTAAGAAAAAATATGTTTATATATTAAATCATATTTATTTATATGTAATATAAAGTATAAGAATATAAATGAATATACATGCAGATTTTTTTTAAAATTTGTGTATTTATATATACATAATAAATATACACATACATAACATAAAAAAAGATTAATCGTTAGCAACACCAATATATCTGTTTTTTGTAAATGCACTCTTCATACTGTATATATATAGGGAACATTAAAATGAATACAAATACATACCATGCATATTTAGAATAATTAATTTCCGCCCACACAAACACGCGTATAATGACATGTGTGCTATGTATACTCTTCACTAGCTCTGGTCTAGATAGACGATTTTACATTTTCTGTGCGTAAGCTGTCAGCTTATGGCGATCTCTCTCCTAGTTCTCAGATATGTTTCCAGGCCCAAAGTCTGTTATTTTTCTCCACCACAGCTGGATTCGTTCCAGGTGGCACACATCCTGCAGAAGAGCTTCAAAACACACAGCCGGTTGTACATTCATCACCAGCACTTGACTGACTTGGAGTGGGACACTCGTATGGGTTTATGACAGAAAGAAGGAGTCACAGGGCACTTCTCTGGTGTGTGTGCTTGTGACAGACTGATCCAGCACTCAAACATGTCATCTGCAGTCAGGCGGCCCCCTGTGGAAGCGTGAGCCAGCTGGCAGCGGCCCCTCCTGAGAGCAGGACTCTATAAACACGAGAGGAGGAAAGCCACACTACACCACCCCAGCGTTTATATGACAGTCCCAATTAACAACAGCATCTCTGCTCTTACATCTACTTAAAGGAATAGCTCACACAAAAATGGAAATGCTGTCATTTGCTCACCCTCACATTGTTCCAAATATGACTTCATTTTATGATCAACAGGAAAAAAAGTGAATTAAATTTAACTATTTTTTTCTTAAATAACAGAGAGAAAGTAAGTCAGTAAATATTGAGTTTTATTTTTTTGGGGTGAACTGTTCATTTAAGCAGCTTTTCTTTAGTTTTCTGTTCTTTTAATTCTACTCTGTTCTAATGCATTCTATTTCAAACTGTGCAATGTGTTACTCTTGTATTTTATTCTATTTTGTTCTGTTTAAGTCTACTGCTCTCCATTGTATTGTATTCTATTTTAATTGTTATCTTACATTCTGCAACATATTTTTCTCTATTATTTATTGTTATGTTCTATCGTTTTGTTGCATTTCAGGGTTCTCTATTCAATTCTACGGACTGCTTCTTCACTTCTGCGTTTTATATGTGTATATATATATATATGTGGTTTATATTTGATTCCTCTTCTATACTGCATTACTTTGTCTACAATATATGCAATTTTGCTGGAATATTATTTTGCACAATTCTTTTCAATTCAATTATCATCCATTTCATTGTATTGCTACATTCTATATCACCGTTTTATTTTACCCTGCTTTTAAATTCTAAAGTGTGAGGTTTGACTTGTTTCATTCAAGTTGATATAGTGTCTTCTGTAGTGTATTCTACAAGGCTGAATTACGTCTCCTTTATTCTGTTGTTTGCCACTGTATTTAGTTCTATTCATTTTATTCTGTATCCATTTTATTCTATTGTGTTTCTATTGAATTCTGTTCTTTTTTATTTTTCCAATCTACTGAAATATTTATTGTATTTTTCTACATTTTCTTCAATACTATCATATATTATCATCTTTATAGTATGTCATATAGCACATATTTTGCTATACTATTTTCTGTTCTGTTTTACTGTTTATTGTAAATTCTGCTGTACTCATTTCTATTTTTTTAGTTTCTTTCCCCCCCCCCACCAGTATTTTAATGATTCTGTATCATTCTGTTCTGTTCTATTCCATTTTATTAAATATCTTTCTACATTGGTTTAATTCTATTGGACAAATTCCTGTAAGACTAAATTGTATTCTATTCTCTATCAATTTAATTCAGTTTTCTCAACAATTGTCTATTCTAAATTATGTCTTTTAAATTCTGAAGTAACTGGTTCCATCCATGTACTGCTATATTTACTGTTTACTGTGTTCCATTCTATCATTTTATTCTACTTTATTTTGTTGCACTCTATTTAATTATTTTCCATTCCACTATACACAACGCTGTTCTTTATGTTCTCTATTCTATTCTATTCTATTCCACCATCCACTCCCTTAATAAATATTTCAGTTCATGTTAGCATTGTTATTAGTCTTATAATTATTGAACTGATTGCAGTGTAGTTGTGAGAACCTCCCTTGTTTCTCCAGTAGTTTCAGAGAAGAACAGATACATGCAATGGCTTTATCGGCCATTTTCTTTGAAGCAGGCTCTGGAGGTATGTATTGATATTTGGGGAAACCGATGGTGTGCTTAATCACTTTGATATTTTTATAGAGTGAAGGAAATTGATGCCTGCCTCTAACGATCCCCCGAATAAAGTGTGATGACATCACGTCGACTCCATCATAGCAGCTCACTGGAGCTCGGCTAACAGAGCCATACACTGATCAATGAGGGACAGAGAAAGAGCAAGCTATAGGGAGGGAACAGGTTAGCAAAACAAAAATCTAACTAACAGACCACAACAAGTCAAGACCGGCCAGGTCTGACCTCATCTCCTTTTCCAGTGCACTGCAGTCAGACATCACCGGGTCACCCGGTGAAGACGCACAAGCTTGGTTGTCTTCTAATTATTTTCTTTGAATAACCTGCTGTGAAACACGGTCGTGTCCACTCCCACACACGGAGACGGACGCACCCAGCTCTCCCAGCGGGGGTGAAGGGTGAAGGACAGTCAAGTTGGTACGAGAGCGGAGAGGATCTGTTTAACGATTCCGTAAAGGCCTGGGGAGAGAGGGCAAGGAGAGCTTGTCAAAGAGTCAATCAAAAGGCCCTGACCAGACTGAGGGGGAGAGTAGCCTCTACGCAGGTCAACTGCTTTTTGTCCAGTTCCAACCACACACACACACACTCTCACACTCTCAGCAGGAGAAATATACATTCAATGTGATTACTTTCTCAAATACATGTTCCCGGTTCTACTGTACGCCATACGAACGGTCCACGCTTGACAGAACGTTTAGCCCACAGAACGTAGGCTAAACATCTGATGCATATGGCACACAAAAGTGGAAGGTAGTTTTAAAGCAGATTGGTTTAACTATACAGGATTTCTGGGAGACTTGTGTGTCCATTTCTTTACCGTTCTGCCTGGAAACAAAGATGCCGTCATGCCGAACCCATCATAAAGGATGAAAGTTGTTGTGTTTAGAAACTGTGATGACGAACGCTTATCAGGATCAACAAAGTGCTCAATTTTTAAAAGCATGTTCAATATTTAAAGTTTGAGGCATAGAATCTTTAAAATACTTCTGAGAGTTTTACACACCAGTCTGTTATGGTGGCCACCTTTCCAAACCCTGAACGTGATGCTGAAATGAAAAACTGTGGTTGGTGGTTTGACATGTCGGTCGAACTGCCTCATGGGTGGGCATTGACCAGTTAAAACTGCAATGTACTCCAAACCTTCAGCTATCGGTTTGAAGGTCTGGCTACGAGAGACTATTCAAAAAAATAAAAAATAAAATCATCAAATCCAGGTCTAACTTCATACGGAGTGCCCACTTAACATGATCCAATCAGTATCCAGTAGATAAGGCCTGCTCTAAATGACTATTAAATACAGTGTTGGGGGTAATAGAACAAGATACATAATGCGAGTTGCGTAATCAGATTACCTCAAGTAACTAGCAAGTAATGTATTACTTTCCATAAAAAAGGAACTAAATAATGCTATTAGCTGCGTTTTACGGAGTAACACAGGACTGTAAAACACCTTTGAAAAGTAACTTTCCCCAACATTAAAAATTATGTCACTTGGAAATATATCGCATTACATTGTGGACACATATTCCATAAGCAACGGAGTGAAGCTGTAACCTCCTCATCATTGTTTTAGTGAAAGTCTACTCAGGCGATTGTTTAATACACAAATGTAGACTAATTGTAAGGTTGTTTTAGTTTTCCCACAAGAAGTTATTCTGGTATTTCGAAAGCAGAAGGAAATTTCCACCTCCGCTCCGAGAGGAAAGACCGGAGAGAATAATCTCTTCCTCATTATTATCAATTAAGGTCAAGCTGAGAGGGATGGAAAGAACGAGGGATGAGGCAAACGAGTAGGCTGGAGTTTGGATACTTTGGGATTTTAACATCAGACGATTATGCAATCAGTATGAGTGCCTTTTAATGTAAACACTCATATATAATCCATGTTTTATAGGAAATGAGAATGAATGAAAGTAGTATGGAAGTATATATAAATGACAACTCGAGGAAGTTTAGTTGGCACTTTCTGAAGTTAACTACGGTATGTAGGCAGCTGTGTGTGAATACAGTAATGCTATTAGGAGTGCTGGAGGAGGAGAAGTAGTGTGTTGGAGACCAGGACAGGCCCAGAGTCAGTGATTAATGACTGGAATCCACTGAGGGAGATAGTGAGGGAACACTGTGATTATCCTGCCTGTAGGGCCCTGGGTTTACACGCAATCTCTGACCCGGAACCAGTATGAATCTCCTGACCTTCACCCCTCTCATGCACACACACACACATACACAAGGATAAGTCTAAATCTGCACGAGAGGTAGGCGGACTCCCTGGCCAGAGTTAATGGTGTTTTTTTCCAGGTGAGTAAGTTGGCGTTTCCGGCTGAGAAGAGATGGGGAATTAAGATGTTATGCTAAATGAAGAGCAGCTCTGCTAACTGTCTCCTTCACTGCCCACACGCGAGGCGATCTGTTTAAACACAAACTCACAAATGCACACAGATCAATAAAGCCAGTGAGAGAGAGAGACAAAAGGAGGGTGAGAAACTAGGAGAGAAAGGTAAGGAATGAACAAGACAAAGAAAGAAAAATAGAGCAAATTAATGAAATAATGAACAGATGAAAAGATTAACACATAAAACAAATAATTATAATATTTATAATTATAATAATAAATAACCAAAGTGAACAAAAGGAAAGACTGAAGATAAAACAAAAATCAAAGAAGAGACAAATAAATAACAAAAAAAAACAAGAAAAAGATTAAAATAAATAAATACAAAAAAATAAAATAAACAAATACATGCAAAGAAAAAACATTGAGAAAGAAACAACCAACAAATGAACTAATTATCATATAAAGAAACCAACCAACTTAACAACCAAAAGCAATGAACAAACAAACAAGTAAACAAAAAACTAAAACAAAAAGGGAGAAATAACCAACAAAGCGACCAACAATACCAATATATGAAGAAGAACATAAAATTAAAAGATAAAAGGAAGCAAATGAAGAAATGAAGAAATAACAACAAAAAAGTTAGTAAGAAAAATGATTGAACAAACAAGAATGAGAAAGAACCAATCAGCAAACAAACAATCCATAAATGTCACTAACAATGAGTGAAAGAAAGAAAAAGCGAAAGAAAGGGTTAAATGTCGGCATCTCCAACTTACTCTTCAACATACAGTCTTCAAAAGCAAACCATTGAACTAGAACAGACTAAGTAACTGCCTGAACTATAATGCAGACACACAGCTGTCCACTGAACAAGGTTTGTCACAAACTTATAGATTTTAAAAGTACAGACACATTCCGTAATTGAGTTATCCGTCAACAATGATGACAATTCTGTTGAATTCCATGTTTAGACAGAAAAAAAATGAAAGAAAAAAACAACAGAAAATCAATTTGTGCAGCGGCTTGGAGCCGAGCGGCGCGTGGCGTATAGAACATGTCAGGCTCTGAAATGAAGCCGTTTGACTGCGCTGGCCCGCGACGGGGAAATCTGGCCTGTTTTTCCCGCTGGCTGAGCAGCTCTCTCAGGCTCGCCGCAGACAGTCAATAGCCTGAAAATGAACAGGGTTGTTTTCAAGCGCCGGCCCTGCAGGCTTCAGCGCTCGCATATCGGAACAATAATGCAAACATGTCGGAATCATTATCAGCGCTAAAGATATGATTAAAGCAGCCTCTCTTGGCACGGACGAACAAAAGGAGGCCTCTCTTTTCGCTCCGGTTTTAACCAGCGCTCAGGGAGCCAATTCCACCTTTGACGTAGACGGGCTCAAAGCCGACATCCCCAAAGAAGTGGAGTGTGCGATGGAGGGAATAAAAGAGCAGAAACAAGTGGTGGACTGGCACCGTAGGGAGAGGTGCTTGCTTAGAGTGGTAATAAAGTACTCAAGCCTCCGTCGCTACCTCATTTCCACAACACAAGACTCCGGAGCTGAGAGCAATAAGAAAGGAGGATAAAAAGAGAGCGGGAAATGAAAGCGGGGAAGGCGTGTTACTCGTCTGTTCCTCTGCTATGGAATGAGTTGGGAGTTCCTCTGGAGAGGGAACAGCACATAAAGAAAGCCATCATATCACCATCTCCGACCATGATTGATCCCGGACGAGCCCCCAATGTAAACCAAAGCCACTTAAACCTGTTCGTCCTGCTCCAAGTCATCTTCCCTGTTTGTCCCAAGTCCTACCACATTCCCAAATTCCCACATCCTTTCTCCCGCTTCTCGGAAACTCTCACCCCCCCTCCCCTTCTTTATTAAAAACAAACAGTCCGGCGGAGCCCTGTCGCCTCTACCCGGCTGCGAAAACCCCGGATTCTGACACATGGTGCGGAAATGTGTTCGTGTTTCATTGTACATTTATGAAGTCTCGGAGCGCGCGGCGTCCCCCGGGCAAAGGCTCGGGTAAATGAAAGTAGCAGGCAGTCCAGATTAATATCATTTTACTGTGCTCCGATTGGATGAGCACTTTAAAGCAAAGAAGGGGGAGCGGGCGGCTTCATCTGTCTTTTGATTCTCTGGGACCTGTACGGGGAAGGACTGTGGTGTTGTAGAGTGAGCTTAAATACATTCTGAACACTTTTTCATTAATTTATGTGGAGGAGAGGCTCCTATCATATTTTATGAAGGCTTGAATGTCCCGAGGGACGCGTATGACTTAAGTCGAAAACACAAAGTCAAGCTGTTCAGGTTGGTGTGTTCTCATTGATAATGACCCGACGAGCGTTGGCAGGGTTTTACAGTTTACAAATGTGCCTTTGTCTGCCACTTATGGGCTAACGTTGAGCACATATACTGGTCGAAACCTGACAGAAAATATGTCCAGTAACTTTGTAACCCAGGACCTTAGACAGTGGGGGACAACTGCTTAAGTTATTCCGGACCTTGTGGACCGTGAGTATCATCAAAAAACTTGGAAATGAATTCCTGGTTAAATGGAAGCATTTTGTAAAATGGATTGAAATGGAAACGGTTTCATCAGAGAATCCTTCGATGTATCCTAAGCTACACATCCTTGTCAATCCATGGGAAGGTGTCAAAATGGCTCCCACTGTTCTTAAACCAAGTTAGTTTGGATTTAACCATACATTTCTGCCAAAAGCGCACGGGCTAACCGCTAGCCCACAGTTCTGGGTGAGAGTTATTAACAAGAATGCTCTGACAGCATAGACTGTAAAGTGAACTTGACATGTCAAAGTGAAAATTGCACACTGCATAAGGCATGAGACAAACAAACATGGTCGTGTTATTGACTTAAGCTGATAAATAAACCAAATACTAAACAGCCCTGCTGGTGGAATATAACATCAGCTAAAGTGGTTGGAATACAGAGCTGGTTTCAGTGGCCAGGCTATGGCAGTGCTAATGTATTTGGGGATCGTGGACTCCTCCAGTGTGTGCGGCTGTTAATTAAATCTATTCTAGGTCATAAGATAAATGGCTCTGACACAAACGTGTTGGCCCCACACCAGCAGCAAAAA
>JAUMHG010000079.1:13707793-13736219 GCA_032359395.1 Enteromius anoplus | reverse complement strand
ATGTAAATGTAAGATATTTTCTTAAATATATATATATATACACACATACACACACACACACACAAACATATTAATTGCTTGACAGCACTATATAAAAACAAAGCAAAAACAATTTTTTTAAACAAAAGGCTATTTATAATTCTATATATTTTCTAAATAAAATGTAATATATTAATTTCAAATATGTTTAATCTTTTCTCTAAAAATACCAAAATACAGTTTTTTAAGTTTACAGTATGAATCATTTTACAATTAAATAAATCTTGAAAGACATTTTTTAATAGTGACAATTTTGTCTCAAAAGAAATACCAACGAAACTTACACAAGCACAAAAGTACCCATTCATACAAAATCCCTGACGCCCCTCAAGATACATAAAAGTAGAAAAGCTATAGAAAGCTCTCAAAATTGACAAGTACGAGAGACTCTTTCTAACAAGCCCTTTTTAAATAAACTCCAGCAATTCTTTATATCCCCCATGCGGCATACAAGAGAGATACTTTTAACACGTAAATGCGCACACGCACGCTAAAGTGCACTTCCTCCCCAGTGCATATGATGTTTGAAGAATCAAATCCTGCTCATTATAGCATGTGTATGTGTCTAAGACCAGGGATATCCTCTCTCCCTAAACGCGCCTCGCCGCGCCAATCGCATTGACTGCAGCGCTCATGTCTTATGCATGAGAGTATGTCTGCGGACAACTGCGGAACCGCACACACTTTCATATTCTAATGCGATGAGAGGAGGGGGGGGGGATGCATTTTGTAAAGCCCTGGTTTTACAGGGCAGTGGGCTCAACACGACCCCAAATGTAAACGTGACGGTCCGCCGTCCAGCACCGCATTAAAAAAACAACATAAATACAAACAGCGAGAGGAAAAAGAGGCAGAGAAACACGGCCAGCTTTGCGTGAGATAAAGTGTGCTGAGGACAGCAATAAACTAAAGCTGTGGAGACTTTGGCAGAGAGGGAGAGAAATGAAATGATTTCAGAATTGATTTCTGAAATCAAATGTCTGTTCTATGCAGATCTTCTGTTTCCAGATCTCACAGATCAGTGAATCTCAACATTTTGTCTTGTGTGTCATTAAAGCCTCATCAGTAAAGCACCAAACTAGATTCCTTCCAACTTGTAATATACTGGATATGACCGTTATGTTGCAGTTAACTGAAAACCTTGATATTCACACCAGGAGATTAATCAGTTTGGTTCATGACATTTAATAAAAATAAAAAAAATTTATATTCGCTAAAAAATTGGTAGGTTTAGGGGTTTGGTGGTAGGTTAAAAATCTCTTAAAATCAAAATCGCTTATTGATCAAATTATAGAAACGCATATTTCCTATAAAATTGGTAGGTTTAGGTTTGGGGTAGGTTAAGGGTTCTAAAAATCTAAATAGCTTATTGACCAAACGATAAAAATGCACTGATACAAGTATCTTAATTATACAAGCGCAACTAAAATATGTAGCCATTTGTACGTTTTAAACGTTAAAATACGTCTAAATTGTACGTTTTAGCCACAGTAAAAACGTATGAAAATGTAACGAATTAATACCTTTGTTTAAACATGAGATCAGCTTGTATATCCCTAATAAATATACACACATTTACATTAGTCTTTATTTTGGTTGCAATTAATCATGATTAATAATTGGACTGCACTTGAAGCTTTTTCTTTTTGTTGTTAAGTGAATCTGAGCGGTATTTGGAGAAAAAAAAGCTTCATTCATACATGCATAGTATCACCAAAACTGTCTTTTTATATGAATGTTAAGAAAATGAGAAAAAAATATACATACATGCAAACAAGTGATGACCCCCTAAAATTGGACAGGACATGGACAAAGAGTGTTAAAGATAATCACTGTACTGTTTCATCAGCAGTGAAAGTCAACGACAATTCTCACAGAAGCCTGTACAGTGACTGAATACAGTCTGCAAATCAGTATGCAAATCAGTCTAATGCACAAAACGACAAAATTAGAATGAACTTTGTCCATCAAATGACTGTGACTGGCACCATATATGACGAGATTTAGATAAATATGTAATGACTTGTCAGTCACAAGGGTCTGCAGCCACGAGGCATCTGCAAGACTCCTTACTTCAGTTAAATCGGTGTTTAAGACTAAGAGAAGTGAAATAGACAAAGATGAGTGGCCCAAAACTCATACAAAAACAACAGCCTTCACAGCAATTCATGTAAAATATTTACAGTACATGAAACAAACACCACACAAAACAAAAACTAAAACAAAAACACCCGTTTACACACACAGTACTCTTTTTTGATCACTCTCTCAAAACCCTAAACCTCCAGGGCTGGCCGTGAAATCTAGTTTTCAAACCCTTCTACCCGAGTAAAAGCTACAGCACAGAGAGGAAACAATGTTTCAAAGCAAGAGGAATGTGTTTTAATCCTGTGCTTTCATCATTTCATTAACGCGTCAGGCAATTGAAAAATTACACAATTCACTATGGTTTATTTCAGCAGCTGGAGGAGGAAAAATGAATGAAGACGACAAAGAAGATTATAAACGAATAACAATGCCTCCTTTGGCGGGCTGCTGGAGAAGGGGGAAAAAAGGTAATATTTTGTTTGCATTTTATACGGAAACGAAAAAATTGAATTTTCCTTTTAATACTAGGATTATACAAACATGGAAGGAAGCTTAAATAAATATTCTAAATGGAAATGGATTTTTGCATTCGACATACAGTACATATTATCTCTCTATTTTATATATTAATACAAAAAAAGAGGTTCCAGTCACAAAATGTCTTTTTACAATAAAGGAATAAATGCAATGATTTACATTAGATTAACATGCCTATCTAAACCAAAACAACCTGGTCCAAATCACTTTGCCTTATTTCATTGAGGTGAAGGCATCTAGCATCAAACAAAATATTTATAAATACACCTTTGCATTGCTGTCTGTTTCGTTCAAAACAAACAATATCAAAGCAATAAATATACCTTTGGGTAAATAAAATAAATAAATGTATTTACATAACAATTGTAAACTAAATATATATTGTTACTTAAAATAAAATAACAACCGTACATTGCTCTCTAGTAGTACTTCTAACGCTCGGTTAAACTTCTAAAATGAGTAACTAAATTTCCCCCACATTACAAATGATGGTCATTGTATTATCATCTCACACCAGCGGTTTATTGTCAGTTATGACAGTCTCTGGAGATTTATATCCGAGGGAAAATCCCTGCATCAAAGAACCATTTACTTTTCTAGAAAACACTGGTTTCCTGCAGCAGGTATCAAAACAAAAGGCAGAGAGCAGGAAAAACAGACAGGAGGAGATCATGGAGTCGTTTATTTCTGATGTTCTACGCTTAACGGCACCTTATACACAGATATATTAATAAAGTATTATGCACAAAAACAGTTTTATGGATTTTAAATGGCCATCATTTACAAACATAGTGCACAACTATCACATGGAAGGGGAATTTTATAACCCTTTAATGCAAGTCTCTATCTCTTTTAGCTCGTTCATCTGAGTGCAGCTGAAACGCACTAGAGATGTTTTATTGATGGAGATGCAGGACAGATTAAAACGGACATTACCCAAACCAACAAGAAGCATCTTTAACGATCAATCAAACATAGCAGAACAGAAGTCATTTCTACATTCTTCAAGAGTGTGACGATACAGATGTAAGTTTGCTTTGAGTTTCTTTTGTTGAAGTAAGCAAGAAGCCACTCCCCCAGACATACGGGTATGTAAGATGGGGGCGCGCAAACCACCATTAGCGTCCTGCTGAGGAGCAGATCGCAACAGACTCCTCAGCGGAGTCCTACCTTCTTCAGGGAAGAAGGGTTACATACGTAACCGAGACCTTTCCTTTTAGTCAGTCACGATGGTGTTATGTCATTGACTGACGTCATGGGTTCCCTCTGGAAAGTGCCACAGCCCAAACTGCGTCACGTAAGAGACCCAAATGCTGGCAGGCTGCGAAGAACCGCGTGTTCCCCAAATGGGAATGGAGGGGCAGAGCGCACAGAAGTCTGTGCAGAAAAAACAAACCTTTTTTAGGAGGAGCAGGGGACACGGTGGGAAGAAACCGTGGGGTGAATAGCCAGGACCGATGGGGGAAGTGTTGGGTGTCGCCCAACTTGTAGCTCTACAGATGTCCACTAGAGAGGCGCCATGGGCCAACGCCCAGGAGGCGGCGACACTCTGGGTGGAGTGGGCTGTCACTCCTAGGGGGCATGCGTCTCCTTGGTCCTGGTAGGCCGAGGTAATGGCTTCAACTACCCAATGGGCCAACCTCTGCTTGGATACAGCATTGACAAAGGGCTGATCGGATTTCCTAAAACTCAGAGTGCGTTTCACGTAAAGGTGCAGCGTACAAACGGGACACAGCAATTCAAGGAAATCTTCCGCAGGCAGCGCTTGCAAGTTCATCACCTGATCCCGAAAGGGTGTGGTCGGAACTTTGGGCACATAACCAGATCTGGGTCTCAGGAAAGCGTGAGAGTAGGCCAGATCAGGCAGGTCTCCCATCCTCTTTATGGAGGTGAGCGCGACCAGGAGTAAGGTTTTTAAGGATAAAAACTTCAACTCGACTGAGTCTAGCGGCTCAAAGGGAGTTTCCAGTTGTCCCATGAGGATGACGGAGAGGTCCCGAGAAGGGATCAGGAAGTGTCTTTCTAGAGAAAGCCCGTGTACCACATCATGGTATGCCGCGATGGCAGCGACGTGGGAACAGCCTCCTTTCCAACTTCTCCTGAAGGAAGGAAAGCACCACTCCGACCGAGCATCTTAGTGGATCCTCGGTGAATGAGTCACCTCCAGCCCGATGCTCTTGGTGGCCTGGAGGAGCATCGCTGCCAGGCCCCGCTTCAGATTCTCCAAGAGTCAGAATCGATTGGTCTCCCAGTCGGGACCCCATGACGTCAGTAACGTGTAATGTCATAGTGACTGTCTGAAAGGGAAACACACTTTCACTTGGAATGTTTATTACTGCTATTATTTAACCCAAGCCTAAACTTTTATTTATTTCTTTACCTCACTCACATTGGACCTAATTTATAAAAAAAAAAAGAAAATTCGGTATAAGTTTACTTCAAAGCAAAAATCTGTAATTTATCAATATGGATGTGAACCAAAAAAACACCTAATTGTTTAATTAATTGTTTTAATTAAATGAATATTGTAAGATGAGCAAAGTACAAAGACTTGTTTACATAATGAATAATAGTTTGCCATGTAAAATGTGGTTGCTAAAGAAAAACAAACAAACAAACAATGGGCTTGTGAGCCAATAGCGGTTTCAGTTTCGCTTTTCAAATAATTTTAGCTTGACGTCTGTGTGCTGCTACAATACATGCAGAATAATGTGTGTTTCATTTTAAAGTTTGATATAAATTTTTTTAGCGACTTATTTTTCATTCTTCTTCAGTAATACCGTTAAATTAAAAGGATTTGTTGTGGAGTGATAGGCCATATAGCGTCCCTCTTGACAGTAAATGTTTCATTATATTTGCCCATACAATGTACAAACATTTGTACGATGGGTTTGGCAGCATACAAATATGTCATTAATCACACGTGGACACGTTTTAAGTTAATCTGTGCGCATAAAATTAACTTGAGAAAGGTAACCTGTGCTGTACCTCCCAGACCTCAACTGCATATGTCAGTTACTGAAACAAACAACAACAACCAAAAAAACCAGAGTAATTCCACTGTAATATCCAGTAGTATTTGTTAAAGTTTCTATTGTGTGAAACATACAACAAATAACAAATATATAACATGTATATAATTATTAAATAAAACATATAATAGCTAAATGTAAATATAATAGTTAAAAGTTAAATAAAATAAAAACAGCAATTTTAGATATATTGAGAACAGGAGGAGCCCAATAGCGAGCCCAGAGGAACACCGTTGGTTTAAAATAAAAGTAACTAATAAAACTGTTATTCCAATTATTCAAAAGTCACACAGTAACTTGTGTGAAGAACAGACTGAAATAAGAACAATATAATAATTCTACTATAATATTTAGTAGTATTTACTGATATTTATGTTATAGTGTAATATAACAGAAGCATCAATAATTACATGAATATATACCATATGTTACATTGAAAAGCTATTATTACACATAACCACATAAGTGCAAATCCCTTATTTAGATAAAAGCTAGTTTTATTTTTCTGCACCTTTTGCAACACTTGAGGGAGGGCCGAGTGCTTCCTTTCCTGCTGCCGCTGTTGACCCACGGGTCAGCAGTACCCACCCATTTACAGAAGAGTCTAACATGAAGTTCTGAGAAATTACTATTATAATTAAACGTTTAATTATAACTCATTTATTCAAATTATAATTAAACTAATATTTAATTAAACATTCAGTATTAAAGGATGTGGTTTCTACACCATAGTGATGAGTGACAGTCTGGACACTGTCTATGTAAGCCGTGGCGCCACACTGTGTGGAACAGCATTGTTGTGTTACTACACAAACATGCATCAAACATACTGGACAGGTTTCCTATTTGTTTAGTTTAATCAAACAAACAATATTGCGTCTGCACGTTTAGTGTAATCCATTTGGCCTGTGACAAATAACTGAATCATTTCTCAGGAGCTTTAATACGTATGAAGGTAAAACAAGCCAGACTGTTGTCAGACTGGAGAAATATCCATTTTCCTAAAACAATAGCACTCTATTGGCATTCGTCCCACAGTAATTACTTCATTAGCTAATTTCTCTCGGCTGAGACGACACGTTTGATGGAGTAGAGCAGAGGAAAGCAAACGGAGGAGGAAGGCAAAGGAATCAACAGATAAACGGACGCTATCTCCACTAGTGTTGGATCAATTAGCACAATGAAAACAGCATGGATTTTGCATTACTACTCCAGCACTCTTTCTTGGTTTACTTAATGTTTGGCGGCCTGATATTCTCAGCACTGCCTGATGGGATAGTGGAGGATCGATGGGAAAAGAAGAGGCCTCGCCCAGATCTCAGAGAAGACTCAATCAACTCATGCCAATAAATGCACATTACACTTTCACAACACACACACAGAAAGCTCTTCAAACAGCCACTTCAAAACCGTAAAAGACGTCCAACTAAGATCTTTTAAAATTATTTATATGGTGTTTCTCTGTCATTTTAAATCACTTGTAGAGTTTACAATTAATACTTGTCTACTCTACAAAGGAACTTTCCTTCATCAGGTTCAAGTGACAAAGTGGAAGGGAACAATGTGAGAAATACATTGAGCATAGCATTATATGTCAATAAATAGTTTGGACACATTGATTTCAGCTAAAATGAAAATAACAAAACAAAACACGAAACAAATAAAGAAATGCACTAATAAAGAAAATTAATTTTAAAATAATAATAATAATAATAATAATAATACAAAAATATTAAACAAACACACACCCACACAAATACAAATAAAATAAAGCAATACAAAAATAAATTAGTTCAAAACAAACATGCAAAGTAATTTCCAAATTAAACAAGCCAAAAGACTAAACAAAACCAAAGCAACACAAAATTAATTCTCAAAACAACAAATAAAAAAATAAAAAAATAATAAAACAAGACAAAACCTAAAGCCAATATGAAACTCAACACATTGCTAGACAATCAATCAGTCAAATAAATAAAAGACAAAACAAAACACTCTCTCAAACACATAAATAACAAAAAATAAATACAAAATATAAAAAGCAATTAAATAACAAAAACAATTATAATAAAAAGTAAAGCAAATAAAAACATTTCATTCATTTATTTATTTAGTAAGCAATTGTTTAGCAAGCTTGAATAAAGACAGGCTGACTTTTTCCTTATAAAATCAAATGTAAATATTTGTATATATCATATATTTAAAAAATAGCAATAATAAATTCACACAAGGGCTGAATAAGTAAAGCAGATGTACTTAGTTCTATAAGCAGATTTGTATCGTTTTAAATATTACATTTACAGACAGCTACAGTACAGAAAAGCTCACAGACCAACCATAAACACACATAAAAAAGACCAGAACAACCATGTGAAGTGTATGGAATCACATCCTCCTCTAAGCCAGTGCTTTTAAAGTCATGTTACATTTCAAAAGAGTGCAGGTCATCACTGGCATGGCCTCCTCCCCCTCAGCAGATGTGTGTAAGAGAATGCTTTTACATTACAATGAGGTTGACATGTTATAGAGAGCGGATCCATTATCGTGTGTGCCTGTGTGGGGAGTGTGTGTCAATGGCGGTCTCCCCCTGGCTCACCGATCAGGATGATAATGCATGTTTATGATGGTCTCTCGTCTCATACCCACACACTGCTATAGTGCTTTATGGAATAAAAGCTACTCGTATTAGCAGGGCACTTTTACTGTAAATAAAGAGATATTATGTGTGTATGTACATCTTATAGGGACTCTCCCTCTCTAAGCTCAACCCATGCCAGCATGTAAACTTTTTGTTTCAAGCACTCCTTGCAAATGCACCGTCTTGCTTACTCACAAAACAATCTATCACGGCTGTAATTAGCACAATGGAGAGCCGTTGATTCACTGCTAACAACATTTATTACATAATTAAATTTATTTCCTTGGCAGACGGCACTTTACAAAGAAACAATTACTTCAGCATGTAACTAACTAAGAATACAAATTGAGTGCTAAGACTAAACCACAAAGTGCTAATAAGAAAGTAGGCTAGCAATGTAACGGTAGTTCTGTCAATAGAATTAAGGATATGTTTGGTTAGATGAAGCATTTAGCCTCAGCGATGCTAGATATATTGAGATGAGGAGGAGCCCAGTACCGAGCCCTGAGGTACCCCGTTGGTTAGCTGATGGGATAAGATTCCAAGAGGGAAGATCCCATTAAGACTCAAATCAGGAAAGTGCAGTTCCTGTGAGGTGAAGACCACAAACAAAATTGGGGTAGTGTGTCTTTTAGCTTTTTAGTTTGATCTGAGGCAGATGATATGCTAGTAGACTAAAAAAAAATTATTTCTGGTAAAGAAAAAAAAAATATATATATATATTTTGATGACTTGTTCATATATAGGTTTTGTCCAATAAAATGCTCTTTAGATCATGCCACCTACCAATGACTAACAATAGCAAGTACCAAATAATTTAAATGCAAATGGATATTTAAAAACAAGCATAAACCACATTATGCTCTACCCCATTTTACTTGTTTCAATTATACTGAGAAAATGTTATTTGGCAAACCATTTCATAGGGTCTTAACCATTGCATAGGGTTAAATAAGCTTATGCTTCTTCCCACTTTAAAATAGTTAAGTATTGTGTTGTTTTTTATTATTAATTTACATGCCGAAATAAAGTCTAAAGTCCTTAACAGAACAGTAAAAAATGTTTAAACATATCCAACATGAAAGTGGGGGGACATGAAAATTAATTTTCATGAAAAATTTAATTAATGCCCCAGTTTCTTTGGATTGTCCTTCCTTAAGCTTGGTTCTGTGTTCAGGGATCTTGACCTGAGGTAATTGCCTTTTAGCTTTGAGAAAGGCAGTCAAGCTACACTGGGCTACAGGCCCCATCTGGGAAAACTTCTTTCCTAAACAACATCTACACAAATACCCTCAACCACAGAGTCACATAAAGAGATGGTAAAACACAGAGTTAATTGTTTAAGGTTTACACGTTATATGGTCCAGCTGGCAGGCATCAAATGAAGTCTGTTTGAGCATATGTGTGTGTGTGCATAATCTCAACCAAACATGCAGTGTGCTACTGTTCAGCGACCGGCATTAGACAGCCTAATTGCCCCTCCTGTGTCTCTGGGAGGCTGGGAGACCCTCATAGTCAGTGTTGGGTCTTGCAGGGCCTAATTGACCCTCTTGGTACCATGAAGGAGCGTTAAATGAACAGAGGAGGTGAATAAGAGAGAGATGATTAATAGAGTGGGGTTAGGAGACAACCGCAGCCTGGAGGAGATGTGATCCAACAGTGATAGTGGCTAACAGAAATCCTCTTCACCCTTCTCGGCAGAAAATGACCAGCCTCCAGGCCAGCTGAGAGGCTGAACCAGTCAAGTTGGGTTAAAGGTGAAAGGTGAAGAGTGAAAGGTGGGAGTTTAAGGGTCTGGGTCTCCGTGGTGTCTTGAGAAGCAAGCACAGGTGGCGGGCCGCTGGAGATGAAGCGTTATGATTGTAAAGTGACGCAATCAATCATTATGAAGAAGGGTTCTCCTCATGGAACATGAAAGCAACATGTTAATTAATGCATCGTAACAACAAAGCAATAAAACTCAACAACGATTTTCCTAGATCTAAGTAATGTTTTGCTTTGTTTGTTTGCTTTGCTCTCTTTTGTTTTCTTCTATTTTGTTTTGATCTGTTTTGCTTTGCTCTTTGTTTTATTTTATTTCGTTTTGCTTCGCCATATTTGATTTGCTGTTTATATGTTTTTAATTTGTTTTGTTTCACCTTAAAGCATATGCCAAAACATAGAAAAAATAGGTATAATTTTGATATTTACTCTAAATCCACTAAGCAATATTTCAAATAATTTTAAAATGATGAATGTCAGGCAATTTAAGAGCTTAGTAGGTATCTCAGTCTATCATTAGTGCACACACACACACACACTAAATCACATTAAGCAGTGCATTTATCACACCACTCTTAAAAGTTCTGGAAACGTGGATTTCATCTGTCTCCACTGGAGGTGAGGAGTGTTGATGAAACACTTCCTGGGCACATCTCCCGAGTCTCCGGCCCCTTGAAAGGGGGAGGGCCTCATTTTTCATGCAAACTGTAATTTAGTAAGACTGAATATTGATTGAGCGCTCCATGTCTCCCAAACAATGCCACTTCAATCAGGGCTCTTGGAGGCTGCCCAGCCTGCTGCCAATAGCCGCACAGACTGATTTAAGAGATGGATAAAAAGCGGATACGTCGAAGGGCCGCACCATGACTAATGGGGCCCCTCTGTACAGCCCCAGACTATGCATCATGATTTAACCAAAAGCTCTGATGAACAGATTAGGAAGGGGAGGAAACGGGCGGCCACCAGGAATTTCAATACCACCGAGGGGACGGGACAAAACATAAGGCATACGTGGGATTTTAAAGCAGCGGTGTATTTTAACAGGAAAGTTTAACAAGCAGTTTCTTTTAGTCAATGCAAGACAAAAATCTAAAGGCAATTGTTTTCCGTCAAAAAATAATAACTTTAAAAATATTAACTGAATCACATGTTTAGGGCCACTTAATATTCTATTAGGCTATTATTAAGAACATCAAGGGTATATGTTTTTACTCTTAATTGATTTCATTTCTTATTTGCAATTTATTTTATTACATGATTGCATATTTCATTTCATGGTTTTATTTTAAGAGCTAGAATTGTAAACTCAAAAGAAACACTTCACATCTGTGACAGCACTCTTGATTGGCAGCAAGTGTCTGTCAGCAAACATCGGCATTTAATGAATTAAAACGTTTCCTCATTAGCTTTCACACACATCACAGGGAGAGCGAGATTCACCGCGCCCCAAGGACACAAGCACACAAACGTGCATTTGAATTCCACTGCCTTCTCACGGCAGTCTCCAAACCAGACATGTCCAATAACAACGCTTAAACAATGACGTTTAGATCGAGGCTTAATCTGTATAAAACTACACATCTCATAAACACAGCTGAGATTTATGCATGTCCCCAGCATAATCATATCATAATCACAAACCGACCCTTGACTGATCTCACAGTGATTACGGTAGGGATGGCTCGAGACCATCATTTTGGCTTCGGTACGATACCAGAATGTAATACCTTGGTATCGATACTAAATCAATAGCATAGGTGAAAAAATAAAAATAAAAATAGGTCTCAAAAACAATGTGAACTGAAAAAAACAAAGTGGATGATCATCATAAATAGTATTTATTCGTCTTGGTTAATTTTAGTTATGCGTTTAATGCAAGTAATGTTAACATAATACAGTAAGTAGCCTACATATATAATTTATAAATAATTACTGACCTACAATAAGAAGTACTGTAATACTGTTGATGATTAATAATAAATGCTCCCTTAAAGTGTTTAAAGAAATACTCAAAAACATGTTATCATTATTTCTCTCTGCCTCTCCCTCAGATGTTTTCGGAATTTATTCTCAGATAGCTTTAAATATAAACCTCTCTCGTCTGCTTCATGTTAGCGGTCAGCAATGTGGCAGAATTCCATTCATATCATGCTAAAACGAATAAAGCAAAACTGCTGTTTCATTCAAATGAAATCAATATTTGACGTTTTTAAACGCAAGTTGATGATGGGACCAAAACGTCAATGGTTCTAGCGTCACATGTTTGAGCTTCCGTGTTTACTGCATCACACCTTATGCATGTGCGTTGGTCGGTCGTTAATACAATTAAAATTAAGTCTGAATTTCTGAATGAAGCATTAACCTGTCGATATTTTAATTATCTGAAAATATGAGGATGAGAAAGCAACAAATGCTTAACAACAGTTGAGGTGCCTCCTGTGGTCAGTTCGTTTATCGTCCGTTTTGTAGGCAATGCGAAGTAATGCCATATTTTGCTTCTGCAGTTCTCTAGATTTAGTAGTTTTGGACGCGTTGATAGTTTCATCTGTTTGATCCATCGAGTTGCTCTGTTGACACATTTACCGGTTTTGCAGCAATGTGTGAAGCACCGCCACCTACAGGTGAACTTCAGAACAGCAGCGTGTGCGTGTGTTTACACCGCCGGTGGCGAGAGCGTCAAAGTGGCCGGAAGTCATTCATTCCTAATGTGAGCCGGCGGCGAAAGGCGGCAAACAGCGGCGCGGACTGCGAAAGCGTCGTGGAGAGTTGAAATCAGGTTAACTTTATGATAATGAGCTATGACGTTGTTCAGCGCCAACCAATTGGAATGTAGAAGTCCACTGCTGGAGCAGATTCCAGTAAACGCATTCCTGTAAACTTTGGATCCGACCCAATTATTTAGTTCCCATAGCTGATCGCCATTAAGCAACAAAGGAGAAGAAGAAGAAAACTGGAAGAGAAGTTGATAGTTGCTGTGGCGGGTTTCCCAGTAATATACGACATGTCCTTGATGGCGTATAAGGACATAAATAAAATAAAAAAACGATGCATGGACCAAGGTGTTAGAGATTGTTGGGGTTCCTGATGAGTTTCTAATATGCATTAACGTTATGTATTTTCTGAAAAAAAGCAGGAATTTCAAGCTGACTTTAGCGCCAGAGCATGCAAAGCTGTTATATGTGTTGTAGAGAGCTGCAGCATTTTATTTTTTTCACAATTAAAATCAGTAACGTCTGCCTTTTTTTGATTTGCGTCCCCTTTAAATACAAGAGAAGCATTCAATCTACGTCTAAAAAATCTCTGTACAGCGTCGTTGGCAGGGCGGGCAGGGGGAATTTTTTACGCTCTCGCAGCTGGCGGTGTGAACGCACAGTATGAAATACCGAATTGAGCAAAATGATGATATCATACCGTTTGAAATTTTATAGATACCGATGGTATTTTCTAGTACCTGTATTCCGCGCATCCCTAGATTGCATAGCCAGTTATTCTGATGTAATTTCCCCTTCGACTTTGTCTTTAGTGCTGTAAAAAAAGCAGTTTGCGCAAACGTGGGCCAGGGATTCGATCAAAGTTAGGATAGAGACTACAGGGACAACCGTCAGGGACAAAACACAACCGGCCATGTTCAAGCCCTTCAAAGATGGACAGATCTTCGCTCTGCAGATGTTAGAAGCCGTCCATTTTGATAGAACTGCCCTGTATTTGGTGCTCTTATCATTTCATTTGTCTTGTTGACATAAATAATAGTGTGTTATATTTTACGTAATGCTGCATCATCTTCAGTCTTCTTTTATGCTCTGTATTTTTGTTTCGTCTTCCACACCTTATGTTCTTTCATTCTGTTTTCTGTTTTGTTTGCCTATGTTTATTCGTCTGTTCAATCTTTGTTTTGTTATGCATTTCATCTACGTGCTTTTCTCCCCTGCCTGGCATTATTTTATAAATTTTTTGCCAGTTTCTTTGCTTTCTATTTCATTCATTTGTTTCTGTCTATTGTTTTTTTATTTAGTTTGTCATGTTTATTTTGTTACCCTCATTCTCTCTCGTACATTTTCTCAGTATTCTATATTTGCCATTACTTTGTCGTGCCTTTCATTTCATCATTTTGTGGTTCATTTTCATACATCATTTTGTTTCATGTTTGTTTGCTTGTTGTTTTTTTGTTTTGTAATTACTTTTTCACTTTCACCTTTTTGTTTTTTGTTACGTTACTTTGTCCACTTCAATGTCTCTTCAGTAATTTGCTCTCCTGCTTAGTTGTTTTTGTTTGTTGTTTCACTACTTTGGTTTTATTCACTTTGTTCACTCGTTTTTTTGTACTGTTTTATTCAGCTCAGTCACTCATATTTTGTTTGCACTTTAGTTTTCTTTTTGTATTGGGTCTTTGTTTTATTTTCCAGTGTTTTGTTTCGTATTCACAATCTCTTGTCCATTTTTGTCTGTTTTTAATCGTTTTCTCAAAAAATAAACACAATTCGGTTTCGCTTTCTTGCATACCTATTCTTTTTTTTTATTATTTATTTTTTTCGGCTTCCAATATATGTCTGGTATTTGGTTCTAGTAAAAGTGAAACATACACTTATACAGAATTTACAAAAAAAGAAGTAGAAGACCAGAGCATGTGAAACGTCCATCTGAACCTATACCCAAAATGACATTTCCCACCAGTGTTCTTTCACTTTTAGAAACTTGCTCTGGTTGTGTCGGCGAGCTAAAAGCCCAGCGCAGAGTGTTTTAGGGAACGGGTGCTTGTGTAACCATTAAAATGAAAAAGTAGCTCTTAAGGCGAGGCTGTTGAAACACCATTAGGAAATCGAGACAAATGCAGCGAGGGGGCTACAAGACCCAAACGCGAGACCGGCGGTAAATCAGATACACTAATCTGCAGTCTGCGTCGGCGTTCTCATTTACACACAGACGACATGTGACGATGCAACTTCGCACCCTGTCGGAATTAACTTATTTGTCTTTTATGAATCCAAACTTGCAAAATAAAACGATTCGAAATGCAATCAGATAAAAAAGCGAAAGAAATTACTTCAATGGGGGTTGGGGGTGGGGGTGGGGTTCCCCTCTAGTCAGCCCGGTTTCTCCTTGTTTGGGACTTAATGTTAAGCAACAGACCCGGGTAACCTTGCGAACATGGTCGATGCTTATTTAAAATCGCATTGATTAACAGTTGTAATTATTGATTATGTCATGCAGCTAAGACAAAGCTGATGCGTCTAACGGAGTGGGATAGGAGCAGGACACTCTCTAACATACACACATCAAGGGTGCACTAATCAATCATAGGACACTGATATTTCATGGGTACCTGGGTCGCCCGCTGACCACTCCTCGCACCACTCCTCGCCCTAATATTCAATTATTGTACGCACGCCGGCTCCGACCTGTTTCGCGATTGATTTCTTTTCAAACGGCGGGCATCCTTCACTCCTGACGTGCGGAGTTGTTCCCATGTTCGGAAACATCCCCGTTAAATTACAATGCCATCTGCTTTCCGCCCGCCGAGCCCGTTCTCCTCCTCCTCCTCCGAGTCGTCCTCCCGATGCTGTCATAATGAATATGCACTATCTCGGCCTGCCATCAAGCGCCTCTCCCTCCGATTTAATCTCCCCTTAATCTCTCCCCATTGTAATTTCAAATTGTTTTGTGTTTTACGTTAAATTGAGGCGCGCCAACCATCCGCGCCAAGGCCGCCCTGGCTGCTAGAGCGGGAAGGATGTTTTCATTTCCATTCATTGCTCCCTAAAAAAGCGCTTTTATTAACAAGTTTACATAAATAAGAGCAACAGAAGGAGAATATTGCTCTGGAGGAGAGGGGAGGAAATGAGAGAGAGAGAGAGAGAGAGAGAGAGAGAGAGAGAGAGAGAGATGTGTGTGGGCTTCTAGAAACGTAACGGTGTAATACAGTCATGCCGTTTGCGTAATGAGTTTAATAGATTAAATTAATGAGGTGTGATATTCTGTTTGAGGTCACAGCACTCTACTGTATTTCCTGCTTTGATATTTTTATTCTTTTGGACAATCTACTTATCTTTTTCTCATTGCGTCAAACATGTTTCTCTTTTCTATTGTTTCTGTCGTTGTTTCATTGTCCTTCTTTTAGTCTTTTGCTTGTTATTTCGCATTCTTTCACTCTTTCAATAGTTACTTAATTCTTTCATTTAACTGCTTTCCTTTTATTATGTAAACACTTTATTCTTTTATTCATAACATGTTCCTTTTTTTTTTATTGTCAATCTCTTTGTCATTGTTCACTTTTGTTTTGTTTGCTTTTTTTTAACATTTTTCAGTCATTAGTTTCTTTTGTCTGCTTGTTTTTGTTTGTCTGTTCTATTTACTTTAATTTTTGTTTTATTTTTAAGTCTTGTTCATGCAATTTAATTCATGTTTGTTTTTTTCGTTTGCTTTGCTTGTTTGTTGGACTCTCTTTTTTGTTGTTGTTTTTCAGTTTCTCAAAATTCATTAATTTGTTAGTTTTTTTGCTAGCCGTTTCGTTTGTTTTTTGTTCTTTCACTTTTGTTTTATTTCTCTGTTTACTTTTACCAGAAAGCTTGGTTAACTTACTATTTGGTAAAACATAACCTCTGGGTTGATTGACCCCAAACCTGCATACCGTGAGTATGTCGGTTCCAAAACACCTGATAAGAGTTAGTTTTATCAACCTTCTACTGGTTACCCAGAGTTAATGCACGTACATAAAGACATTTTTAATGGATCACCGATTTCACGAGTCAAAATGGAAAATGACAGTGAAGAAAAGGGAGCGGCATATTTCTCACAGGAGGAGCTAGACGTTTTAATGCATGCGAATGATGAATTGAAGCCAATAATAATGAATAAAAAGCAATGCAACTAAAAAATAAAGAAAATAACGTTATGTGTGTTTATGTTCAAGTTAGTTTGGGTGGGTTTGGTTCATTTGCGGCCCTGTTATAAAAAACAAAACTGTTACCATCATGGAGAAAGATGTGTAGGGGAGGAACTTCTTGATATTACCGTGCTGATGTAAGTATGTCAATGATTGACTAAAAAATGTAAGAAGTGAGTTTGAGTCTTCTGATTGGTAAATCAGCTCAGAGATCATGCATATATGTATACTCTTACTACTCTCGCACAGGGAGTAATTCCATGTAGAACCGCTATTGCACATGCCCACATTGTACAAAAAATGCCCTGACACAAAAAAAAGCAATGTTTTTTCTCTGTAATAAGCACAGATCTGCGGTTTGTGACATTTGCAATATGTGGTCTCATGAGATGTGTTAAATAAATTAACAAATCTTTTGAAAACCATTAACGCTCTTTCAAATAATCATTAGGAAATTAAAATGCATCAATATGCGGTCTTATAACTCTCCCAGCGTAAAAACTTAGTATAATTTGTGCCTCCACGTCCACAGGATCGTCATCAAAAGGGCACGCCATGCTTATTAACCTGAAGCAAACTAACCCTGGAACATAACCTGCTACCGAGTAAGTTCCTATGGTTACATACATACCCAGAAAGTTAGCTCTGTTTTTGGAACCGAAAGTTGAGGTTATCCACTAACTAGTCTCAGCCTCAGACGTCACGCCCACGGGGCGTTGGCTGAACATCTGATGCATACGGTACACTTTTCTGGAAACACTTCAGCAGTGTCGAAGTCATCATCTAATTGGTTGCATTTGAGTGGATTTTCGGTCCGCGAAACAAAGCGCAGACGTTTAATTGCGGGGACAAAACCCTGTCGTATTTACATGAGTGACAATAAGCATTTATTAAGATCAGTTAAACGTTGGATTCTCAAAAGTATGTGATCCAATTTTACTAGTTGTGCGTCTCCTCCTATCTATTATGGAAGACCAAGTGAAGTACCTAACTGAGAAGGGGATATCATCCGCGTTTGCTGGCTGTTGTTGTGGGGACATTTCCACGCCCTGAAACGTGACGCTGAACCGACGCTGAACAAACTATTGAAACGAACTGTGATTGGTTGTTTCACATGTCAGTCAAACAGCATTATGGGCGAGCCTTGCCAAAAAAAGCGGCTATGAAGTCCAGACCTTCAGCCGTCAGTCTGAAGGTCTGGCTACGCGAGACTATCCACTAACTTACCCTTAAACTTATCCGGGTATGTCACATAACCTGCTTTCTGGAATACCTCCACGGTCTGTTAGTTTTATGTTTGTCATTTCTTGCTTTTAAATCATTACAATATAATTTATTCCAACTTCTGCTTTGTTTCATTTCAGTCAATTGTTTGCTCTTTCACTTTTTTTGTTTACTTTCACTTTCTGCTTTCAACTCATGCTTTTTCTTTCATTTACTTTCTTTTGTTTTTATTTCACTTTTTTTTTTTGTTCACTTTCATTTTTTCAGCCTCGTTTGTTTGTTCTTCTGTTCACTTTGTTTCGTTTTTTGTTCTTTTGTTTTGTTTTTCATTCAGTTGGTTTGTTTTGGTCAAATTAGTTTGTTCTTTTGCTTTATTTTGTTTGTTAATCCCTCTTTTGTTTTGTTTGCTTTCTCCAATATCCATTACATCATCTCCTGTCTTTTTTTTTTTTGTAATTTCCTGCTCTTTTGGCAGTAAAAGGTCTCATCAGTCTCCATGAAAGGCAGCAGGAGTCAATCTAAACTATCAATACCTGAGTAGAGGATTACGTTTTCTGCTTAGCTGCCATACTGCACACAGCGGTGTGCTACTAAAGTAGGATTATCTGTGAAAGCAAAAAGAAAACAAAGACATTAAAAGAGACGCCTGGGGAAAATGAGACTATATGCAACTGACCAAACATCACAGACACGCAAAGAAGCACACACACTTTGTGTAATTGAACATCACATAAAGCACAGTACCTAGCATGCAAATGACTTTGGTGTTAAATTAACACTTTCTCAAGCAAAAACATCCACACTGGCTGGGATGTGGCCCAGTTCTTTCATCACTGACAGCTCCTTACAGACGGATGAACACTTTAACACGAAAGCAAAATAAAGTTCTCAAACGCAATTAAACGCAATCCAATCGAATATGGATATTCTCTCTGCTGCCAGTTCTTATGTTTCTATCATTCAGTCATCAGTACTTGTCTCAGCTGACAAAAAGCCGTCTTTAGTATCGGTTCCAGCTGAGGACAAATTTCAAGACGAACTTGAAATCAATTTGCCATCAAATTTTCATGCGTGCCCCGCTCCTTCTGTGGCATTTTAATTACCAAGACCCTAGACCATGGGTGCAGAGGATATTGACACTTAGCACCGTACAATAAACTTTATTGGCCAAGCCTGTCTGATCGCTGCACTAAACTAGAACAACAAGGAATATCGGTAGAAGTCACATGTGTCATTACGTGAAATGTGGTACAAAAGAAGCACAAATCCCAGGGTGTTACTGTACCGTTGTTATTATATATTGTGTGTTAATAGATAAAGATAAACTTTTTGGCTGTGTCCAACAGAAACATCTTCTGTTTGTTTTCTCCCCTCTCTCTCTCTCTCCATTTACAGATATTGTTCATTTAGTTTAGATCATCTCTGAATGACCTATCCCAATAAGGATTAATGAATAAATAAATAGACAAACAAAGGTGAAAAGACAGGGAAGACAAATAGATTTCCCATCATTGCTGATCTATGGGCCATAATGTGTCCATTTCTGCACACACTATTATGACTACTGGCTGCCATTATCAGAACAGATGTGCTGGGATCACTGTATCGGCACACACTTCATCCAATATGAGCGTAAACGCAGAGCAGATCATTCACTGAAGGCTAATGTGTGTCAGAAGTATAACTAACCAGAATCACAAAAAACACTGTTTTCAAACAGGTTTCCCTGAAAAAAAGGCTGCAAATATTCTATACCAACTAATCAACTGAATTTTATAAACAGAAATGTCTAATTATATTTGATTATGCACCAAAGCAAGCAGAGATAAATAAATAAAATAAAAAGGTGGAACATTCAAAGGATAAATATTAAACAAAATTCTTATTTTTTAATCGATATCCGCATCGTTTAAGCAGTTTTAATAGCAGTGATGGTGTAGTAACTATGGCCATCAATCTGAAGTACTGTGCTCTCTTTAGGGTTTAAAATCCCAGGCAAGAAGAAATTACTTCTGAACCGTGAGCACGGGCCACTCAGGATCCTGTTATCATGGACGGCAAAATTACAGTCTTGAATTGACCAGGCTGCCTTCGGAGGAGCCCTTCACGAGCGGCTCGCTTCCATTCACAAGCACTAGAAAAGCGTCTCCTTCCCGCAGTGCCCTTCAAGGGCACACAAACGCCGTCTGGAATTCACCCTTTGTCTCCGCTTTCAACAGTAACCTATTATTTCAGCTTTTTCCTTTAAATAAGTGTCTCTCAATTTGATATTTTGATGCAGTGAGATTCTAATTCATTGCATTTGAATGGTTTTTAAAGTCAGAGGGGTCTCATTGCAGGATCTTCTGCTCACAATAAAACTCTAAAGATCTGAACAAATAAATGCATCTCACTCGTTCACTAAAGAGAGCTTCACGTCCAGTTCATCCACAGCAGAAAGAGTCACAAACTATAACCGAACAGGGCTACATCTACAGAAAGTAGCCTAAACTAAATCTTTGGAGAGAAAAACTAAAATATATCAAACTTCCAGAACATGAGATTTGAACCAATCTTACCATTTATTATATTTATTAATTATTTTATTTATTAATAGTTGTAATATTTTACTTAATAATAAGCACTTAACCATTAATAATATTTTAAACATATTTTCTGGTTCATATTTCTTTTTAGGCCAGCGCTGTGTGTTTACAGGGCTTCAGTTAACCCATCATGCCCCCTACTGTTCAAACCCGGCACTAAGTTCGTGCATGTATTCTTATTTGAGTGTCTTGATGCAATTATTAAACATGTCAATATATAAATAATACTTAAGCACCAAACAATCAATAAAAAGAGTTTAAAAAAAAATAGACACATATTGCTCTCCAAACAAAAGTGCATTTTTAGATGAGAAAGAAAATCTGAAATGTGCAAATGCAATATATTTTGGCATCAAAAGCCAAGAAGAGTAAAAATATGAAAGTAGTTTTATAATAAAGGCTGAGTGTTTGTGTGTATATTCTGCTTTGACTCTCTCTCTCTCTCTCTCTCTGGAGGTTTGCTGGCGTTCTTCCTGGCACGACTGCTCAGACGGCGCGGGGTTTGGCACGACCTGGCCCCTGAATCACGGCCGGCCCGTGCCATCTGACACATGGGTGCCACGAGGGGGGCGGGGGTGCATCTGCTTGAACCCCAGGAGACAGAGGGGCCCGACTCTGGCTGGAAGTGACCCCTCGAGCGCCTTCACCTTGAGAAAGCCCTGACCTCCGGCAGCAGAGAGGGGCATCAGTCACCGCTCGCTCGCCTTAAACAGAGGGAGGGAAATCATGCGGAAAAATCCCATAAAAAGTGCGCCGAGCGCAGCGCTGGGTTCGGCATCAAAGAACATCTAGTGCTCATCTTTTCCCTTTAATTAAACAACTTTCCTAAAATCTCAAAAGTCAAACTGTGATGGCTTTGATCTCCGCAGCCAGAGAGAAGATCTGCTTTTAAAAGTTCTGCTAATAGTTTAAACGGTTTGTGGGGGAATTCAAAAGTCATGTCAAACTCAATTGATTCAAATCACACTACCAGTAGAAAGAAAAAGGAACAAAGTTTGGAATAATTGTGATTCGTGTTTTTTGGTGTTTTTTTTAAATAAGCATCTTCAGCTCTTTAAGAATGTAGTTATTCAATCCAAAACTGTATACACACACATATATATATATATATATATATATATATATATTATACCCAGTGATGCAAAGCTGAATTTTCAATGTCACAGGTTTCTCCATAAATCATTCCTCACTAAAATATGTGTTTATTATCAGTGGATTGATGTATGTGTGTTTATTATCTTCCTTGAAGGAAGGGAGGAAGGAAGGAAGGAAGAAAGAAAGAAAGGAATGAACTGAAGAAAAGAAGGAAGAAAGAAAGAACATACTTTTATTGAACAAGGATGTTTAATTAATTGACAGAAGATACTTATTTTGTTACAAACTATTGTTTATATTATTAAAGGCTGATCATCAAGGAATCGTGTAACAAAACAAAAGCTGTTAATAGCCGTTAATAATAACTGAACACCAGCAACAATCTGCTGGTTCTAGGATCAGGCGAAGTAATGTTTGTAAACAAGCAAAGCACAAAATAAACAAATAAATAAATACATGCATATATTTCTTTTTTTACAAAAGAGAGCCGTTTCAATAATGAAACAAGTAGCTTGGACTGGTGTTGTATTGACGCCGGGCTACTGTAGGTGATGTTCTTGTGTATTTGGGAGTAAAGGATTGCTGGAAGTCTCTCTCTCTCTGTGTTTCTCTGGAGAGATCGCTCACTCGAAGCTTCAAAAGAACATTTTGTTTGTTCGATACCAGAAACGTCAATGACATTCCCGATCATTCATTCCCATCCAATCCCAGAATAATGTACGGACATGGAGCGGCCTGTTCATGTCCAATAAAAGCTTTTCTTTACCACTCGTCTGCTACGTTCTCAAAACTCTGATAATACCTAGAATAACAAAATCTACTGCAGGTGGCAGATCTTTTTCTTATTTAGCACCCAAACTCTGGAACAATTTACCAAATACTGTTCGGGAGGCGGGCACACTCTGTAAGTTTAAATCTAGATTAAAGACACATCTCTTTACTCTGGCTTACACATAACACGCTGATACACATTAATTAATCAAATCCATTTGGAGGATTGAAAATTTCATTGAAAACGCAGAGACATGAACATCCATAACATTTTAACGACAGACACTGAACAAGACACAAGGCACGGTTAAATACAAATACAAAAACAATAGGGAAATTGGGAACACCTGTGACATAGCTCTTTCATACCCATGTCATTATTCACATTTGTGTCCTCATAGACCACAAATACATTTAATACATTTAATACACAAATACATTTATTTTAAATAGACTTGACCTGAAATCGGTTCATCGGAAAAATGCGTTCCTCGTTCCCAAGATGCTTTGCTCTATTCTACATTAGATATATATATATATAGATAGATCATAGATACTATATTGATCCCCCAAGGGGAATTCAAGAACAAACAAATCAAATAATTTTTTTTTTTACATTTGTGACCATGAATGTTCTGCAGTATAAGCCAACCATGACAAAGATACAGAGCGTGAGCAACTGATATAAATATTGGTCGTACTTTCTAGGGGAGGAGTTTGTGGGAGTATTGGGTTATTTTTCGCGGAGAATAGAGTAACGTCAATAATTCTGATAAGCTCAGGTCGGTCCTGTTTGCCTCGCAGTCGCTTAATTTATGGTCCGCTGTGATATTTGAATTTACCAGCTATTCCATAAAAGACATGTTTAATGGTACAAATTGCTTTGTGGCCAGGGAATGTGATGAACACATTGAGTAGTTTTTTAAACAAAGGTACACAGTTTGTACAGAGCGGCAAACTGATGCTTTGCTGATATTCACTGCATCTCCAACAGTGTACGAAATTGTTCCACTGGCAAAAAAAAAAGCAAAGTGCAATGTACACTGTCTGTGGGACTGTGAGCGCTCTGTTGTGGCATGTGTTATTTGCAATGTGTGGGTTTAGTAATCTACAAATATACGCAATCCCATCTCTTGAGAACCCATTCCACTCATACAGGTAGCTGTCATTAAAAGCCAATGGGTCTGACCTGTCTCTGAAAGTTTGCTCTCTTTGAAATCCCCTCCGCAAGACTATAGCTCCCTCATCCACCACCTCATCTATGAAAAGATACACCATGGTTAAGTTTGGAAACGAGTTCAACTCCCTATTTATATAATTTTAATTAATTCAATACCAAACACACCAAATAAACACATAAATGTTGAAATATTTGACAACATTGAACAGTTTATTTGTACCTTATAATTTATTACATTTATTAGTAAAGTACATTTCCTTATTTATTTATTTATTTATTATATATATTGAAAGTGGTTAAATAAAATAAAATGACATCGAATTACCAGCAGGTGAGTATAAATGGTATGTTTGTTGAGCCAGAACTAAGACTTAGCCTGACAGTTAGCCTGCCCCGGACCAGGTTAATTTGCCAGCATAAGTTGCCAGGGTAACTGAGTTTAAACTTTTTCAAGTTTGATTTATGAAACCCGAATCAACCAAAAATAAGCCTGACTAACCGAAATAAGCCTTATTCTCTAATCTTGGTTTCTGGAACAGGCCCCTGGCCAATTTACCAGCTTGTTTTTAGTCTTTGAAATAAATTTCTTCAAAACGTGATTCAGTCATGATTGGGGCATTGCTTAAGATCCAAGAGGATAAAACAAATATTGCATTAACATTACAATAAAAAGCATAAGGCAGCAAAATTATATACTTTAATAGGAAATGTACTCAAGTTAGTAGAAACACCCATCTTAAAAAAACAATACCAAAAATAGAATCAAGCAGAATCTGATTACAATGCAAAAAAGAAAGCTAGTCAAAGCATGTACATTTAGTGTAATTCAGTCATATTTGCTTTCAAATGTATTGTGTTTTCTCTTTTTACAATGTAATATTTCGGATGGCTGTTATGCTCCAACATCAGGCTCAGGTTCCCCAGGAATTACCAATTAATCCCAATGAATCCAACATTTCCAGCATAACGAATCATCAACCTGAAAATCAAAGAAAGCATTTGATCAAGTTCCCGGTATTTTACATTACATCTCTGAACATGCCACAGGCTAACCTTGATATCTATTGCACTAAAGAGCTGCTCAAACAGATTCTGTCAGATGTTCTGGAGCTTGCCATGCCTCCATTCATGCAGCATCTCTCCTTAGGAGTAGTCAAGAAGAAACTACTCCAAAAGGAAAAATCAGCTGTGTTTATATGCTGCTCATGTGATGTTGATGTTTTTCTATTAGCTTTGGATTGCACCCCCTGTGGTAAATTTTTTCGCGTTGTCAGATTTTCAACTGTTTGTTATTATGCTTTCCTGTACAGCAGCAGCCCAAAAGACATATCAGGAGTTTGTTTCTCCCTTTGTTTATGTTTATAATGAAATGGCTGTCCTTGCAGGATTCCTGTGTGTGAGAACTTTATCAGTGCTCTGCATGCTGATTGGGACCAGCAATGTTTGTGTTATCAGGACAGACATCCAGATTCAGCCAATCACTTCAGAAACATCTGGAGATAACTATCCTTTTGTTGATTTTCATTCTTGTAGATGCAAACTGACAGACAACAAAGTTATATGCTGCTCTTATCCATCAATGCCTTTTCCATGACAGTGTAAAATGGCATATTTTAGTACAGCTGTTATGCAGGATTAAATGTTTACACAAAATGTGAAGGGAGCACAATGTAAAGTATATTTATCTCAGGAAAAAAATACAACAAAAGTACAACAACAGTACGCTTCCAGAATGTAACAGGAACTATTTAAGAAATTTCTGTCCCTGTAGGGGTAAATACGATACTAAGGTCTACCTAAAGGCTCAAACAAGGAGAGGGGAAAAAACAAAACGAAATGAAAGAAAACGAAACAAAAAACAAAAAAAAAAACATATATAGATAGATAGATAAAATGAACTTAATCAAATTATTAATTCATCAATTAATGAAGCAAGCAATTAATATATTGCTATAAAACTGGCATTGCCATGCATTTTCATTGAGGGTGATGCAACCTGGTAAATTGATTTACTGATTACTCCCTTTAAAAAAAAAAAAAAAAAAAAAAAACCTTAGCGTTACCAGTTTTATAGTTTCATCAACAGACAGTAGCATCAGTGGATCAAATAAATCATTCACTATAAACAAACAACTCATGATGTGGCATCAACGAATTATGTCATTGTTTTAGTTTCTCCAGAGCCTTTTCTTTAGTCGTTTAAAACCACAGACAATGCTCGCACTGAATAGGTGGCTCTGATGTTAGACAATTTATGATCAAAGCTATTTAAATAATTCCTTTTTTCAACCAACTGGTCAAAAGGATTCACACAGTGATCTGATTAAATCATTTTGCCTCAGATTAGTATCCACTGGGAAATCTAAACATAAGAGACTGAAAATAGGTTTTCATCTTAACAGTTGTGTGGTAAGATTTGTTAATGTGAAAGAAATGTCTGTGAACACTCTTTCTGTTAAACATTTCCATTGTACCAAGATGCCATCTGTTTTATATAAGCTTATTGCAAGCTGTTAATCTATTATGACCAGATGCACTCATAAAAATGTAAAAAATATATATATATAAACACATTGCATAGGTAACATGCAAAGGTAAATAATTGAAAATCTAACAACAATACTGTAATTTACATACTGTTCACCTACATAAACATTAACATAACATTAAAATGACTGTAACACTAAAAACACTCAAATGGATGGGCAAAAGAAAAGAAATACTGTCTGTGTATTTAAATTGATATTTGAATAAATAAATAAATAAATAAAAGTACAAACTATTTAATGATCCACTTTGTAAAAATTACAGTACAAACATTTAATAAAATGCAAAATGTAAGTTTTTTAAATGGTTAAATATTTAGGTAACACTGTGTAACCTTCAAGAGTCCACTTCAGACTGTAACGATCCCAGCCGGAAGTACAGTCAAGCCCTGCTAGAGGGCACTTTGCAATTCACACAGGACTCTCAGTTATTTACCAGACTCTATCTCCCATAATACACCACTTCACCACAGCTGTTACTCATTATTCACACCCATTCACTCATTAGCTCCAGCATAAAAGCTAGCTGGATCTGACAGTGAATCGCTAAGTCTTGTTCTGCAACTGCATTCAATTCTGAGCGTATTTAGCCATGTTTGTTAATCGGTGCTTGACTTTTGGACTGTTTCTCTGTTTATTGTGTGATCACCGCCTGCCCTGATTCTCTGCTTGTGTACCCCGACCTTGATTTTGCTCAGTCTAGATTTTATTATTTGCCGTTGTTCGACCTTGCCTGCTGTTTAGGAATAAAATAATGCACATGGTTCCGCACGCCTCTGACTCCTAAGTTACACAGATATTCAGGAACAGTAAGTAACCACATGTCAACTAACAGTAGCATTAGACTGTCTGCACCATTTTTGTTGATTTTCACCTAAATTTGACGGCCTTTAAAATATTTTCTGATATGCATATATGAACATATTATATATCCATTTTATTCTATCTTTATGTGTTCATGTTTCATCATCACTTGAATGAAGATATGTTACTTTTCATCAAAGTACTGCATTTTCAAGCAATATACATTTAGATATCATAGTATTTCACCTGTAAATATTTATATAAATAAATTAAATTGCATTCAGTAAATGGAATGATGCTGGAGTATCTAAGTAGTCTATAACAAAAGTGCAAAAACATGAAAACTCATAAACTTGTTATTTTTATTTAGGCCTCCATAATTTAATAATGGGCTATGCTTCTTAGGTTTTTTTTTTGCCTGGTAGACCCAGGAAGTCCCGTAACTCTTTCAGGACATGAGCTTGGGCTTTCCTTACTGCAATACACCTAGAACAGGGAAGTGTTGTAACCTAACTGACGTAATATCTTGAATTAATCTAACTCTTCTAACACTTTATTTTGATAACTCATTCGGTAACACTTTGCGGTAAGGGTGCATGAATTACTATGAATTCATGCATAACTTAATGCCTTAATTCATGCTTTAATATCTCATGTATGATCAGGATCTAACATGAGTCCAGAGTCTTTCATTCATGACTTCATGGATGAACTACACATTAAATAAGACATTAACTAAGATGGGTACACCATCATGATTTATTATGCATGATCACAATGTTTTCTTTGTTCTCGAGAAAGAAAGAAAGAAAGAGAAAGAAAGAAAGAAAATGATTAACAAAAATGTATAAAAAAATCTACATTACTTCATTTATGCATACAGGCTAGAACAGTCTATTAATTCTGTTGATAACTAATGTGAGAACTAATGTTTTTTTTTTTTTTTTTTTTTTTTGTTATTACGCATTTTCATATAGCCCTCCAAGTAAATAAACACACCCCAACACTGGCCAATCAAGTCGATTCAAGTCACTATTATTTATACAGTCCTTTTAACAATACCGATGGTAACCAACTGGGCAGTTAACTGGATCCTGCTGCTGTTCTCTACACCAGTGGTTCCCAACCACGTTCCTGGAGGACCCCCAGCACTGCACATTTTGCATCTTTCCTTTATCTGACACACCTATTTCAGCCCTTGGAGTCTCTACTAATGAGTTGATGACCTGATGCAGGTGTGTTTGAT
>JAUMHG010000079.1:13657988-13677059 GCA_032359395.1 Enteromius anoplus | reverse complement strand
CAGAAGAGGGTCGAGTCTGAATCAAGATGTGAACAGAGGAGGGTCGAGTCTGAATCAAGATGTTAACAGAAGAGGGTTGAGTCTGAATCAAGATGTGAACAGAGGAGGGTCGAGTCTGAATAAAGACGTTAACAGAAGAGGGTTTAGTCTGAATCAAGACGGAGATCAGAAGAGGGTTTAGTCTGAATCAAGACGGAGATCAGAAGAGGGTTTAGTCTGAATCAAGACGGAGATCAGAAGAGGGTCGAGTCTGAATCAAGACGGAGATCAGAAGAGGGTTTAGTCTGAATCAAGACGGAGATCAGAAGAGGGTCGAGTCTGAATCAAGACGGAGATCAGAAGAGGGTCGAGTCTGAATCAAGACGTGAACAGAAGAGGGTCGAGTCAGAATAAAGGCGTGAAAAGAAAAGGGTCAAGTCTGAATCAAGACGGAAATTAGAGGAGGGTTGAGCCTGAACCAAGACATGAACAGAGGAGGGTCGAGTCTAAATCAAAACGAAGAACAAAAGAGGGTCAAGTCTGAAACAAGATGGAGAATAAAAGAGGTTTGAGGGTTGAAAATCCAGACAAAACCAGAAGATGGTTGAGGGTTGAGTCTGAATCAAGATGAAGAACAGAAAAGCGGGCAAGTCTGTATCAAGACTGAGAACAGAAGAGGGTCGATTCTGAAACAAGATGGAGAATAAAAGAGGGTTGAGTCTAAATCAAGACAAAACCAGAAGAGGGCCGAGTCTGAATAAACACGTGAAAATAAGAGGGTTGAGTCTGAATCAAGGTGAAGAACAGAAAAGGGGGCAAGTCTGTACCAAGACTGAGAACAGAAGAGGGTGAGTCTGAATCAAGACAAGCTTTTTTTCCTTTGAGGTGAATTAAGTATACATGCCAAAATGAGCAACAGTATTTGAAGTGCACAACTTGTCTCAGCTTTGTCTTTTGGAGCAATCGCATAATGCAAAGAACGATTGAAGCCGTTAATTATTTTAATTATTTAGGTTTTGCATAAAAATCACCAATTACAGTTAAAAGCAACAACAAATTTAACTAAAGTTTGCAGAGAAAACACCCAAGAAAAAAAAAGGAAAAATTATTGTGATCAGAAAATCCATACACCCGTTCCACACATCTTCCCTCAACTCACTCGCTCTCTTTCACTCACAAACAAATAAAGTATTAATAGCCCACTGCTATCCATTAACAGATGCATCTGAAGATACTTACTGTACACTAATTGCAGTTAGAGTCCCTCGGGAGTAACCTGGGGTTAAGTGCGCTGCAAAAGGGCACAACAAGGGGTCTTACTAATTGTCCGGTTAGTAACTGTGCAGGTGGTCACCCCCACCTGAAAGGGAACATTTGCATAGCCAGCCAAGAGTCTTAACCACTCTACTACAGCCCTGTATAGTCGACTCTCCAGTCTGTGAAGAGCACAAGCAATCAACAGCAATGTCGCCCAGAGCCACACCCTGTCAAGGAAAAATTACCCAACATCCCCAAACACCATTCATCAACACGGAACTGTGCTTGACGGGGACCTTGTCAAACTGCACAGCCCACAGTCACCTTCCACTACAGCACAGTTTAATCATGACACATAAGTAAGCTCCCCCATAATTTGACGTTTACTAGTAATATTACATCAATAATGCCGTCAAGTCAACATGCAGTCGAATTTGACACTCTTTGCATTCTTAATCTTAATGTGCAGGATTTACTGGTTTATGTTATTCAAAATATATTTGTAGTCTTTTAATATAACTTTCTTTTTAAACAACATCAAGCCCTCTTATTTTCCAATGAAATAACTAAGTGATTATACAGAAGCATCAATAATTTCATTATTGATAATTATCGATTTTATAGATTAGTTGTTGCAACCCTAATATTTATATGTAGGGTGTGATTTGTAGCATCTCTGCCTCCGCTGAGTAATTTTTATAATTATAAAACGATTAGCGAAATGGGCTATGAAGTCCCTTTTTGAATCAAATGTGTCACGAAATGCACTTTTAAGAACTGTTTTGTATCAAATGATTCCCGAAACTTCCTTTGGAGTCTTGTTTTGTATCATATGATTTGGTGATTTGCGAAATGCGCTTTGAAGTCCCGTTTTGATTTAAATTATTTTTGCGAAATGCACTTTTAAGCACCATTTTGAATCAAATGATTTGCGAAACGTACTTTGAAGTCCCGTTTTGAATCAGATTCGCGATACATGATTCGATCGGAGCACTACAAATCATTTTGCAACAATGGTTTAACTAATTCTGAGTTTCATTTTCGTCACATTGAAAACATTTCATGACATGATTCTTACTTGCCTAAAAAGACATTTAGCATTGCTTAAACTTGGCTAAAAATAATTTATCCTGATTTATCAGAGAAAAACGTTTTTCACAAATCGCACACTGTATATATGTGTGTGCGCGCATTTAATATATAATAAATATATTGATATTTAAAGTTATTTGCGATTAATTATTTGACAGTATTTATAAATATGCAAATAATATATATTATCAGTAAAAATGGTCCATTGTTTTTGGTGAGCAAAACTATACTCTCAAGCTACCACTCTGTCATTCATAATTTCATAGCATTGTTGTTTCTTCTCTGGGATTTAAGGGAACCCATCTTACATGTCATAAAAGAGCAGATGGTTAGAGACACTGGCGGAAGACGAGTTAGCAAAGCCAGACATGTTAGAGCGCATCATCACAGGACACTCCAGCATCTATTGTATCACTAAACCTACATTTTCTTCAGGGGATGAATATTTCCCCAGGATACTTTGCTTGGAGCATCAGAAAATTGAAGCACTGATACCAGGAAATGGTTCGAATTTAGCTGACTCCCCAGTTTAGGAAGGAAAAAGCCTTGAGCAGCATCAAAATCTTTTATATACATAGTTTTATAGGCTATAAAGCATTACTAAGCAGTAAAAAACAAGCATGATATAATGTGGACACTCAGAAAGCAGGAAGTGAGAGAATTCTGGTATGCTTCAGTGACTGACGACACCTGCTCCACGTTTAGCTACAGCCCCTGTTTAGAAGGAGATAAATTGGTTTAGAGGGAGCCGACAGAAGCCGAAGCGTTGTTCTGAAATGATTTGATAAATGTATGATGGAGATGCAACAAACAGGTTTATTTTTTAAAGTGCCGGCACAAGCGCTCTGGAGGGTTATTCCTCAGCCTGTGTTTGCCCCACTGGAGCGCGCACAGATTTATCACACGCTGGACGAGAAGAAAGCCAGAGAGACGGGACGCCAGACCAGAAAGGACTAAATTTGAAGCAGCACTGGGGGTCCCCGGAGTGAACGGTCATAGAGACAAATATGTTTTTTCATTAAGGATGGAATGGATCCATTCTTCAGTCGTATGACGTGGCATGATGGTAATCAGGTGCTATAAAGACACAGACAAAACACTCAAACAGGGACAATTCACACACAAACATGTTTTGGCCTCAGCAAATCATGCAAATGAAAGGTAGATGCTTTCAATGGCCTGGGATATTACCATCAGCGGGGAATCACTCATTTTTCTTGCTATAGGTGACACATAATTTACCATTTCATCATTTCTAATGTGATAAAGACTGCTGCCAATAACTATATACATTCTATACACACAAACACACACACACATACTTGCATTTGTGGTTTACAAAATGGCGTAATGGTGTTTATACTGTACAAACTGTATGTGGTATTGTCCTACACTGATCTTACACCTAAACCTACCCCTTACAGGAAACTATGTGCATTTTTAGATTAAAAATAATAACACACCATTTAGTATGTTTTTTAAGCCTTTCATTTTACGGGGACACAGGAAGTGTCCTCATAAACCATGTTTACGTTGTAGTACCCATGTCATTATAGACATTTGTGTCCTTGTAAATCACAGATTTATGCATCTTTATGCATGTATTTATAAGTAACATAATGTGTTTACATATTAAATATATTTATGTATAACAAACAAAAAATATAAATACATAAATGTATATACATGTAAATATTTTCTAAACAATGCATGTATTCATATAAACATAATAAATAAATAAAGACATATAGACATATATTTATTATTTATACAAAAATAAACGTTCTGTATGCGATTAATCATTTGATATTTATTTATTTATATAGTTTTTGTTTATATATTTGTTTGTACTGTGTTTATTTATTATTTCTATACTAAAAGACACATACAGTATATATTTTGAAAGTTGCAATAACAGTAAATTGCATAAATGCATTTATATATTTATTTTCTTATATTTGATATTTTCTATAAATACATTTAATATATAAACAAGATATATAATGCATACATGCATGTGTAACATATAAATAAAAAAATATTTTAGATGTAATTAGTCACAATGAATTGTTTGAAATATATATATACATACATATACATATATATATATATATATATATACACACACACACACAAATACACACACATTTAAAATTGGGAAACAAAGCATAGGAAGAAAAGAGGAACAGAAAGATTGGAAAGGGTCTAAAAAGAAGCGCACAACCTGGACGCCTGCTTTCCTCTGCAGATTAAAGTCTCGTGAAGAAAATAAAGTTTATTGCCTGGAAAGAGGAGGGAGAAGGCATGTAAAAGCATTAACGCAACGGAGGTGAACAATTAGACAGATGGCCGGGTTTCAGATAGGAAAAAAAAAGGACTAGAGAAAGAGAGAGAGCGTGCATACATGGACGAAACTGTTGAAGAATTTTACGAGAAAGCCCGAAATCCGCACGCCTCTCCAAGGGCACAGGAAGAGCAGAGAGATGAGCTTTCTCTGGTGAACTTCAGTGTTTAACGCTGAGTGTGCAAACAGAGCGGAGCAGGTGACAGACCAGAGAGCTTTGAGACGCTGCAGCTGCAAACATTAGCAGCATTATTTCATCGTGGGAAAAAGCTTTAGATCTTTCACGTTTTAGCCAATTAGAAATCTGCAATTTTAACTTTTTAATGAAGCTTTTTAATTATATATTGCATTACATATTTTTATTATATATTGTTTTAATGACATATACAGTACAGGCCAAAAGTTTGGACACACCTTCTCATTCAATGTGTTTTCTTTATTTTCATGACCATTGGTAGATTCTCACTGAAGGCATCAAAACGATGAATGAACACATGTGGAGTCATGTACTGAACAAAAAAAGGTAAAAAAAAAATTAACTGAAAACATGTTTTATATTCTAGTTTCTTCTAAATAGCCATCGTCTGCTCTGATTACTGCTTTGCACACTCTTGGCATTCTCTCCATGAGCTTCAAGAGGTAGGCACCTGAAATGGTTTTCCAGCACTCTTGAAGGAGTTCCCAGAGGTGTTTAGCACTTGTTGAACCCTTTGCCTTCACTCTGCGGTCCAGCTCATCCCAAACCATCTGGATTGGGTTCAGGTCCGGTGACTGTGGAGGCCAGGTCATCTCTCCTTCTCGGTCAGATAGCCCTTACACCCACTCGAGGTGTATTTGGGGTCATTGCTCTGTTGAAAAATAAATGATCGTCCAAATAAACGCAAACCGGATGGGATGGCATGTCGCCATGCTGGTTCAGTGTGCCTTAAATTTTGAATAAATCTCCCACAGTGTCACCAGCAAAACACCCCGACACCATCACAGTGAGAACCAGGCATGTGGAATCCATCCGTTCACCCTTTCTGCGTCTCGACACGGCGGTTGGAACCAAAGATCTCAAATTTGTACTCATCAGACCAAAGCACAGATTTCCACTGGTCTCATTCCTTGTGTTTCTTGGCCCAGACAAATCTCTTCTGCTTGTTGCCTTCCTTAGCTGTGGTTTCCTGGCAGCTATTTGACCATGAAAGCCTGATTCGCGCAGTCTCCTCTTGACAGTTGTTCTAGAGATGGGTCTGCTGCTAGAACTCTGTGTGGCATTTATCTGGTGATTTCTGAGGCTGGTGACTCAGATGAACTTGTCTTCAGAAGCCGAGGTTACTCTTGGTCTTCCTTTCCTGGGTCGGTCCTCATGTGCGCCAGTTTCGTTGTAGCGCTTGATGGTTTTTGCGACTCCACTTGGGGACACAATTAAAGTTTTTGCAATTTTCCGGACTGACTGACTTCATTTCTTAAAGTAATGATGGACACTCGTTTTTCTTTAGTTAGCTGATTGGTTCTTGCCATGAGATGAATTTTAACAGTTGTCCCATAGGGCTGTCGGCTGTGTAGTGACCTGACTTCTGCACACAACTGATGCTCCCAACCCCATTGATAAAGCAAGAAATTCCACTGATTAATAATTAATTAATAAAAAACACCTGTGAAATGTTAACCTGAGCTCATGATCACGGGTCAGCTCTGAAAGGGTCATGAGGAACTGCAGGCCGACAGCGTCTGAAGCCAGGATGGGAACTCTGGGTAATTTATCTACAGCAGCGCAGCTCTTCACTATGCTGTTGTTGATTACACATTCTCATCAGTTTGCAAATGGTAAACGGAGTGTGTGTGTGTGTGTGTGTGTGTGTGCTGTAAAACCATTGTAACTAATGGATGGGCTGTTATTCCATCCATTTCCTGCCTATAGAGGAAGTAGTGCTAATAAAGTGGCCATTCACTCTAATGGGAACAGGATGTAGTTTCTTTCTCAGACACAAAGTAACTAACATGCACTAGGAGCTTAATTATGATGTGGATACATGATATACAGTGGAGTGTAAGCATAAATCTTTCAAAACGGAACAAATTACATTTTTAAAAACTAAAAACAATCTATGCTCTTAAAATTCTCTCTTTCTCTGTCATATGCATATATGTATTTATACATACACATATATACAAATATATATATACACAAATATATACTAATTAGTATTTAATTTTGTGGATTTTTAAGTCTGGTTGGCTAAACCAAAAAAAAAAAAAACTTGGCTCAGTTATTTCATTTTGTGGACTTAAAATCCCCAAAATGAAATATTCATAAGTTAAAGGTTGCGCCTCTACAGAAGTGGTGATTAATAAACACAATAATTTAAAAAAACATAACTTCAATAAGAAAATGCATTACATCGATCAAATGCGGCAAGTGCGTGTCATGATGGTGTCTTGATCACCAAATCATGATACTAAAATGATTTCGGAAGGGCACAGAAGATAAAGTTATGATGCTGAAAATTCAGCTACGAATCACAGGAATTGATTACATTTTACGATATACTCACACAGAAAACTGTCCTTTTAAATTGTACTCAAAAATAATAATAATATTTTTTAATGGAAATAATTGTGTATACTCTTTTGTGTATCAGTAAGAATTATTATATTTTTCCCAAACATATGACTCATTTTATTCAGCAAGGATGTATTAAATAAAATCAGCTAACCAGAATTAAAATCTAAACAACTACAAAAGTATTAAAAACATTGAGTTAATACAATTATGTTTCTAAAGTAGAAAAATAAATTAAAAGAGACTGACTCGAGGTTATGAATACAAAATGGAGAATGTGTGTGTGTGTGTGTGTGTGTAGCGATACACAGAAGTCCTGATCTGAAAAGGGCACCTTTTAAAAGCAATTAGACGGGTGACTTTGAGCACCTCATCTTACCTGCTCCATTATTATTTGCCTTTGATGAGCGCAAGTCTTTTCCCCGCTCCCTCGCTCTCCTTCTTCCTCAAAGAAAGAGAAACAGCGGGAAATTTCCGTGACCTTGCCGTGACCTGACCACACAAAATTGGTCATCAACTTTTAAGACTGTATTTTATCATATATTTTTTAAAGAAGGAGAGGAGGAGAGAAAAATGGCCAGCGTTGCCGCTCCATACATCATCCTGTCACGATTATGACATTCCTTCATAAATACCCTCCAATCTCTGCTCCACCTGGCTGCCTTGCTTTCAGGCCTTCTGGAGGTGCCTAATTACTCCACGTACACACTCGCTCTGAAACAGACAACAGAGAAGAGCGCGAGCCCGGACCCTTTCATTCGCACGCGGCAATTAATAAAGAGGCGGCCCCTCTCGAGGGCCGCCGGAAAGTGTCTGCTCAGCACATCGCCAGAGAATATGCAATTTCCTCAAGTTAAGTCTATATTAAATTGATTTCTTCTGTATCTGACAGGGCTTTGGGTCCCTCTCTCTGTAATCTACAGGTTTGCTCTCTCTCTCTCTCTCTCTCTCTCTCTCTCGAAATCAAGTTGCAAATCAAACAGTTGGAGATATGAAGGAGGATATGGAAGGACACGGAATCATTTTCCAGCTGAGAAACACAGGAAATGAGCTGGATTGGAAGAGAAAGAGGACATCTCTGACCTAGCTGAGCTTCAGGAACACATTTGCTTAATCGCAATTGCCCCTGCATGTCTTACTGATGTGAACAAATAGTGTTCGTAATCTTTCAGCTAGGTTTAATAACTTGTTACTACGCTGATATGAAATGTTGCAAAACCAGAAGGGCTCAAAATGCGATAACTTGCATGCATTAAAACATTTGTATTCAAATATGAAGAGTTAGCTGTATTTGTATTTTTTTTTTACCTAACCCAACTGCAGTTTGATTGAGACTTTAAAATATATATATTTATATGCATATTATCATATTTTGACTGGAATTTTCACTGTATTTTACTTCTGGTCATACTGTAAATGATCCCTTCATACATATTATTTGACTGTGAAAATGTTTGTCTTTATGCATGTAATATTCTAAAGTGAAGTTCTATTCATTTGTAAAAGTGTGTTGCGTGTCGACTAAAGTAGCAGATGAAATCTGACAAATCTCCTTTACAGGAACATCCTCAACAGAGAAAGTTATTAATAAACCAAAGAAATATTTAGTGCATAGTTGCACATATACAACATAGTAAGGACTTTTGAATATACATTATTGAAATGTGTAATGCTAACTGATTAAATTAAGAAAAAATAAATGTTATGAAAATGTCATACTAAAATAAAGTGTATGAATAAAATGACATCGGACACAATATTGTCTTAGATTAAATGATTAACGAACATAAAATAGAGAAAAGACAGTAAAAGGCCATGTGTAGAGTAACTATTATGTTGACTATTAAAGTGTTGACTTTTGAAATATTAAGGCTTATGTATCAATTTTATCTTGCATTTTAATAGATTCATTAAAAACAATTATTTGAACAACTTAATTTGAAAAAAACAAAGAGACACATTTTTTTTGTTGAAAACAAGAAGGCTAAGCAAAAAGAAAACAAACGACATGCATGCCACACAAAATAAATAAATAAATAAATCAAATAAGTATACGTTTTAAATAAATAAATAAATAAATACATTTCTGAAAGATGGTCTCAGGATATCTGCAATGTTTCACTCTGTTTGTTGTACAAGAAAAAAAACAGCCAAATGACTTCATTTCAAACGGATCGATATCATATCAATACGAATAATATCAACATAATATCACCCCCTTAACTTCCTGTCTTCTCTCATGAACTCCGCCCACATCATCATCATCATCATAGCCCGTGTCTGTCCTCCACCTCATCTCTCTCTCTCTCAGCCCTACAGGGAAAGATTTGATTTGCATCAGGAAGTGAAGTACATTGAAATAATGTGTCTTTATCACAGCAGATATTGAGAGATTTACTCCCAATTTTCCTCAGATCTGCACACGCTGCAAAATTTAGCGACACATCTGCCGTGTTCCCTGATATCCTAACAACCAGATCTTAATGCAACACCCATCGCTCCCCGATATCTGAGAGCTCGGAATAAACCCCACCAATTACATATTTACACCAGGTGTATTTTGCAATTCTGCAAGTTTTGCGTTCTCTGATACGGTGGCCGAGATTTAAGGACGTATCAATTGCCTGTGTTAGATCCAAATGAAGTCTGTTCAGAGTAAATGTCACCACGCTGTGCAAAACTTCATATTGTTAATGTCAGCAAAATGAGAGCTCCCAGAGACAAAAAAAAAAAAAGAAAAAAAAGAGAAAAAAATAATGAGTTTCTTCTTTTTATATGCCGCTCTCTTTATGATTGCATTGTTCCAAATCAGGTTTCATGTAATTTTCCTTTATGCTTTCAAAATGTGTAGTTTTCTAAACACAATCTAATATATAATTTCAATATCCAGACGTAAAACATTTTTAAAAGCACCAGAGGTTTTCTACGTTTTTATTCTCTTTGATCATCACTTCAAATGACATGTGTATTAAAAATGATGTACTTTCTTATGAAACAGACACTGCAGTAATTGAATCCAAGATCAAAAATAGATGGAAGCATTTTATGTTTATTTTTTTACTCATTCGATTATACAAAAAAATACATATATTGCAAAACTAAGATAAATGGACTGCATATTTGCAATATGAAAGCATTTTTTTATAATTATATTTAATTACGTTTTTTTTTTTTTTACTTAAGATTAGACAAATACACATCTTTCTAAATAAAATGTCAAATACTAGTAAGAGATAAATATTTATTAAATTGAATAAATGTATATATCATAAATATTTCCATATATTGTTTAATAATAATTTATATCAGACTATTTTCCTATCTCTGTTTTAGTAAAATTGTCTAAAGTTGTTGAACTAAGTCAATTTATAGACTTCTTTCCTCAAATTGGAATAATAACTTGGTTTAAAAACAGGCTACTGATGAAAGCACATAGCCCAGCACATTTAACTCTTGTGCATTCAAACTATGTATGTTTAATACCATCAGCGCCCATGTAATGATGAACTTCACAGAACAATGTAATAAATTTAGCTTGTGAACCATGACAAGGTCAGAGGTCAGAGAATTGCTGCCTGCCGCTGGAGCAAGGCTTGACAGGAAATAAACGATGCGTTGTAAACAAATCGTGTTATTGCTTTAATTCATGCAGCCTAATTTGATTTGGCGGGAGAGGAGTTCTTCAAGAGGAGCCGACGAGAGACGCAGGGACACTGGACTCCATGACACAGGCATCTTCCCTCACCGTACCTGTAACCGCATTACGATGGTCTGCAGTGTCTCACGAGGTAGACAGACTACCCTCCGAAGTTCATCAACACTTACCTGCTATTTCAGGACAAATTGAGTAATAATGAAGCTAATCGAGTTTGACTGGGCGGCTGGTCGGGCTCCAGGGCTGAGACTGGGCTTACAGGAAAACGAGAACAATAATCGAGCAACCTATCGCAGTCAAACTATATAACGCTATAAACACCTTTCTTTGATGAGCAGAATGAGCAATTTCTCGTGGCATACTACAGGAAACAACACACAATTTCCTCATTAAGTTATAGGTATAAATGCTTCAAAGCATGAAATTACCCTTGAGCCCCCTTCTAAAAAATAACCTGGTTTGCAAATAAATGATCCATGCAAAGCAGTAAAATGCACATTATTAAAATAATAGGAGGGATTTAAATTTGCATCCGCAAACGCACATGGAACAGCCACCCCCATTCTTTCCTCCTTTGTTATTTCATTAGCGAATGATTCAAGTGTGATTCCCTAAAAATGAAAATGAATTTCTCTTTTTCTTTTTCTTAACAAGTGAATTACCAATGCTATCTCACAACCAATTCGTACGTATTTTACAAGGTGGCTATTTCGTAAGAATTCGTACAGCTCACTTGCACAATCTGTCTAAACCCCAGTAGGCTTTGTGGGAAGTTAGGGGTAGGTCATTCGTACGAACGCATGCGAATTGGGGACCTTGTAAAATACATATGATTTCTAAAAAATTGTAAAATTTATACGACCTTAGCTCATACGATTTGAATAAACTCCAGTGACGAGCAGGAAGCGTTAGGGGTAGGTCATTCAGACGAATTAATGCGAACTGGGGGCCTCGTGAAATACACAATTTAGCAAAAATTATATATATCCTACGAATTTCTACAAAATAGCTAAATTGACACAAGATTAAGTTGAGAATATCATGCTGTCTAGGTCATGTTTAAGTTATTCACCAAAGTTTGACACTGCCGTGGATCTTCCTTTCATTATGAACTCATCAACTCTCTCTATACTTCTTTGTCGCTTTCATTCTCCATATTATTCTTCACATTCTCTGAAGTAAAGACACATAGCCGACAATGTTCAGACACAATAACACCCTCCCCTCTCTCTCTGTGATATTGGGGCGAATGTCCCATCTGGTCCAAATGGAGAGAAATGACTGGCCATCCATGCTAAGGTCTACATTACACCTGAGTTATGGCCACCATTTGCAATTCACAGTGGCTCTTTGGAGACTTCACCACCTTGGAAACGCACCCATCAGAGCTGGGGTACACAACACAATCAGGTAGATTTACTGTGCCGGGAAAGAGGTTTCAGGAGATTGTGAGCCACATGAGGGCAGGCCGTCCCAAACTCCCATTCTTGCAAAGGCCCTACTGGGCCACATTCAGCCACACTTAATGAGAGAGGCCTAGATAGAGAGACAGGAACAGAATGAGAGAATGAGACTGAAAGAATACTCGTGTGATTAAAACAAAGCCGAAATCCCCAATCCTATATTTTTATATTTGTCCAAAAAGTTGGCGCTGGGACAAGCATCTCCAACACAGCTCATGCCCTCTCGATGCCCTCAAATGCGGTTTTGTCAAAGTAAAGTGGACAATTTAAGTTTTCTTAGCGAGTGGAAAACAAATCAGAAACAAGGTTTTGATTGGTAACAACAATAAAAGCAAAACAAAGATACTTTAAAAAAAGATGTACAATACTGGGAATATAGGAAAGCCCCAAAGCACATGCAGCGTAAAAATAAAGAAACGTCTGTTTTCCATTGTGAACATTTTTCTTTTTTCTTTGAAAGCACAAAATTGTGTCAAAGACCTTCAAAGTAGACCTTACATAAAGGTAAAAACATACAGAAAAGCGAAAAAAGCATTGGACTGCAGTATGGAAAAGTTGTGCTATTCGTTACGTAAGGTGGCAGGTGCAATGCGTAAGCCAAACGTGAGTCAAAGAGGAATAAACAAAAAGAGCTGGAAAACAAAGCTGCGGCTTTGTGGTGGTTAGGGATCAGATATTAGCAAGAAGAAGAAGAAGAAAGAAAAAAAATCGTACAAAAAAAGAGGGCTCCGAAACATTAATCAAACTCTTCACCTAGTGGGCAGCCATATGGCTGAACAGCATGCGTATCGCACAAACTTGCTGATCTCCAGTAACAGGGTGCAATTAATTCCGCTGGCTGCATCCAGCGCGGACTACCAGTTAAGAGCACCGGGATTATGGAGGAACAGGGAAAAAAGTGCTGCACCTTTTTTTTCTCCCCAAAAAGCAGAGGGTTCAAACGCTGAGTGATGAATGAGGAGGTGGTTAGGGCCCTCTCACAACCGAGACTGCACAGGGATGGAGGGATCAGCCGGGAGGAGGATATAGGGGGGCAAGACACAGAGATATAAGGTGTATAGATTTGGAAAAACTCTATTGTAGAAAACCTGCATTACTGGAGGTGAGTTTTGGTTCCCCAAAGTACATCACTCCCAAAATATCTAGCTGTATACAGTTCAGCACCATGGACAGGGGACCAAGCAATACTCTAACACAAAAAGCAAACAAGATATGCCACATCCCCCAGCACATCATTAGTTTACTTCTACAGGACACATGAACATGAAAACTTTGTGCACTTTTCTCCAACATTTAAAATTATTAAAAACTTGTCATTCCACAACTTGTGAAAACACATAGTGAAATCTGAGGTTACAATCAATTGAGAAGAAAAAAAGGCATGAACATTTTAACCAGAAATATAACAAAAATCTCAAAATCTACTTCCTTGCTGCTTGGATATTGTGTCCTGACCCCTTGCAGTCCTTCTACAAATCTACACATTATTACATGAACCAATGAGTGAAGGATTACACAAATAGACAAGAGTAAAGTTGGGTAGTACAGTCTATGTTGCACCAGTTCGGGCTTCACAAAAGGGCACTTGTGAGTATCCTTTTAAAATGCACTGGCAAAACAAGACTACAGCACAGTTCCACAAATCCAGCATTTGTGGGCCACTGCCTCGTAGAGATCAGCTGAAGCCCTGATCAAACTTACCTACCTGTAGTATCTCTAGATTAGCTTACTCAGGTGTTTTTGATTAGGGAGGGAACTAAACTCTGTAGGGCAGTGCCCCTCTAGGGCTGGATTTGAGGAATCCTGCCCTACACCCTGTGGACTTGCAAACAAAGTCCCTGGAGTATAATCTGCTATGACTCATTTTGATGACAAGTTGCATGGACTGTTGGGTAGCACACCAGCATGAAGTACGCACCAGGCCAGGCTTTTCACAAATGAACATCAAGGGTAGTCGCTTGTAATAACTCTTTTGAACCATGAAATGACAAAGCGGGACAACCCTACAGCCTGACATCAAGTGCCATATTTGGGTCACTTTTTTCCTCCTCGTGGTATAATCAGCTTGTATAACTGATGCCCGTCCACTGCATCTGTCACAGGGTTAGACTTTAGAATCATCACTTACAAATTCCTCCCAAAACTGCTGGCTTTGTTTTCCTGCAACATTAGAAGCTCTTTTACATGCTTAATGAACTTGAGAGGCCTACGCTCGTAACCTGGAATATTTTAGTTTTGTAAATGAGAGGGAGTTGCCTATTCCCCTGGCCCTCTTCTCCGCCTGGCCCATACCAATATCTGAAACGACTTTGGAGATGTTTCCTTCATTAGAATATACTCCTCCTCCCAAGACTCTTTTTGCATTTTGAGCTGTTGCTTTATGATCCTTGTGGGACGCCATTAATGAGAGGAACTCCACGTCTCTCAACTTACTGTGAGGACAGGTCTGCATTTCTCCACTTCTGCTGAAGTCCGGCAGGCTATAACGGAATAATGAGCTGAATTCATCACGGGCATGGCATTCGCACACACTCAGAGACACACGCATGCGGAAACGAGACACACAAGCAGTTGTTGTCACACTTACTCTCTCTAAAGGAGAACAGCAAGCAACACAGCCTCTCACAGCAGACTGACAAAGTCGTGACACAAACCATAAAATTAGAAGTAATTACAAGGGAAATATGATCAAAGTACATATTCCGTTAACAATTTGAATTACAGTACGTTTCCTGATCCTATTAGCAGTGAAACATCCTCAAAAAGTATTTTCTTTTGTCATAGATAAGCCGTCAATAAGTGCTGTAGTGGGATGAGCAATGAGTCAACGTAATTGCACATAAAAACATGGAAAGAAATTAAGTGTCTAAAGGGTTCAGAGAGGGCCTTTTAGTCGGACCAAATGTGTTTTTCTGTTGTCATGGTTGTCACGCATGCTCAACTTACTTAATGAGTCAAGCATCCCAAGCTGGTGGAAATTTAAGGGTCATGGGTCATATCCACTTGCTTCATAAAATTGAACATGGATTAAACCAGGGGTGGGCAACTTTGGTCCTGGAGGGCCGGTGTCCTGCAGAGTTTACCCACATTGATTAGCTTCTTCAGGTGTGTTTGATTAGGGTTGGGGCTAAACTCTGTAGGACACCGGCCCTCCAGGACCGAAGTTGCCCAGCCCTAGATTAAACTCTTCATCTCAGTAATTCTTACCCACTCTCTTCCTGGACCTCAGAGGAAACCACTGTGCACCAGAAAGAGAGCAGACTCCTAAACATAGGTGCAATCTGCAATTTATAGCTGCACCTTATCACGTGATGCCAGCAGTCCATCCTTATGTCATCCCTATTCTTTTACAACTGCTCTAGTTGAAGGGCATGACTGCAGGGTAGAAACTGACGGAAAAGGGTGGCATTGACGTTGTTCAGTGACAGTGGCTATTCATTGAGTGGAAAGAACAATTTATGATAAACACAGGTACATCCACAGATACATTTTGTAACGATTAATATTTGTAGTTGTTGGCTTTATTATAATAGGACAGTAAAGTGCTGGCAGGAAGTGAAGCAGTGTCGAGAAAGGTCCTCAAGCTTGGATTCAAACTCTGGACATCGTCAACCATGCACGGGTAAACTGGTATACGCTTCCATATTAATGGTCCTCAAGTTGGTTCTGGCTGCATCTAGCTCGAGAAGTGGATGTGAAGATAAAGCTTTGTTGATGGTATTGCCTACTTGTCGATTCTAGAGGCACAACAGCTGGTGGAAAGCAAAATAATAACATGTCCTGGGAGGAGTCTTAAGTCATGAACATCAGGATGCATTAGTTTTTCGATGGAACTAAACATCAGTATGGAAAGTTCTGCAGGAAGCTTCCATCGACACTTTTCTCTTATGCTGTATATGTATGAAAGCATTCTCAATGGGTTCCGCAGGCAAATGAATAATAAATGTAGATGTTAATACATAACACACATCTATATTAGTCGACTGATATCCATCATATCCCACGACCCCCAATATCCCATAAGCTCCTGACTCCAAACCCCAACATCTTGCTCTATCAATCAAACCTCATCACTGCACTCTCTTCCTCCGAAGAGTTGGCCCAATCTTTCCTCAATGTTTTTCTCCCCTCAGACGGGGGGGTAGAGGGGGAGCGGCCGGCAGCCATCATTAATCAATATGTTGGGCTTTATTTGTGATAATTCATCATGACACAATATTAATGGGCAGCTATGCCCTTCAGAGGTGAGCCTCATGCAAATGCAGAGGGGGAAGCAATTAACTTTCGAGCGACGCGCGGATGATTCTAAATGACAAGGATATGTCAATTACCGCAGCCAATAAAGAGAGACAGAGGCTGCGAGGGCAATCTATCCACTTTACGGCTTCTCCTCAGCCTCTTAAAGGTCTGTCTACACTAAGAGAGAGCAATCTTAAAACAGCATCTGGACAGGGCCTTGAATATGGCAGCTACTAAAAGACAACTTAATGATTTAAAACACTGTTTCCCAGGCTATTTCGGCTAGCCCCGCTGCCCTCGTGGCGTGCCCGTGTCATGCTAGTATACCTTGTTTGACTTCAAATGTCAGGGAAGTATGCGACTGACTGCTCTTTTTCACTTATCTATGGTAGCAAAATCAGAATCATCATAAGCATGTCTGAATTTGTGTGTATTTAAACTTTCGATTCACCCTAAATTCAGTGAGCCTTGAATACTCGCTAGATTCATCTACCGGAAATATCGAATCCCGTCAAATGTCATGTCTCAGAGGGACAGCTGGATAAAATTCTATCCCTGTAGGCCTTTTGAAACGTGAAGAATGAGCTCATATTTCATGCATTATCTCAAAAGCTACAAAGACGACGCATAAGCAAAACAAATGATAGCAGAAGATTATCAGTCATGCTGTTTTACAGCAAATTGTTGATGAATGCGTGTCAATTAATTGAGTCATCAGCCTCCCAATGTTTGGATCAAGGCCCTCGGTGATATCCGACTTTAGGGTAGGGATCTGGGGAATAGCTTTTTGCTAACAATTGCTAAACACTGAATGTGACAAACCTGTCTTTAAAAACCGCGACACATTTTAAGCACCGAGGTTGATAAAACAGGTGCAGGACTTGGCAGCTGCTTTCCAACATTCATCTCCAGAGAGACTTGCGCGGATCGACCTATGTTAATCACAACCACCTTTCTGTGAACAATTAGTTCTCTTCTCTGCACTACGCTAGCCCGCTGTATGAATACATAATGCTTTAAAATGACTCATTTTCAGCGTGCAGGACTCCAGCAGAGAATAAACACAAACTATCCATCACAGGGCATGAAAAAATTAATGAGCGCCAAGCAGACGCACGTCCATTGGCCGCGTAGCTCTTCAGAGCTGGAGCCAAGGGGTGAGGACAAATTAGCCCGCTTTATATCAGGGGCAAAGCGCATGGTTTGGCTGGTTAGAGGCAAGGTTTCCCACCAGGTATACATCTTTGTGAAGTAGAGGAGCATCCATTTACAAGCGTCAAGACTTGTAATGATGGGTTAGAAACTCTCCCTTGCGTTTTACACGGACTAACTCTACTACTGCGAGATCTGAAAGAGGAATGATCGCTCAAACTAAAATCCAACAACATACTCCTTGTGCATTTACACTGAGGTCTCTCGTAAAATTGGCTGGACCGGTAGGCTTTTATAAGCGTACTCCCCTCTCATGGCTCTCTGTATGTCCATGTAATACAGACGAACCGCAGTAGACTTGGTCTCAGTCCACAGAGCGTAGCAGAGCCTGGCAGCGCTGTAATTTCCCCCCACTAAAAGCTCAACTGCCACCAGGGGACCTGTACAGAACATTACAGGTTAAGCCCTCATTTTGTCTCCAGGTTGCAGGAAGAAAAAAAGGGATCAGAGGAAGGAAGAAAAGAAACAAACTTTCCTTTTGCCCTGACCTGTAGCCGGCCATATACCCATGGTGCACTGGACGGCCCAGAGGTGTCAAGAGTGTTTGGGTGTGTTTTCCTCAAAACAATATTAGCCTTTCGTCCCCTGCAGACCTTCGACACAATAACCACTTTCGTTTGATGTGAGAGTGAGTGGAAAGGGAAAGCCAGATTACGACAGCAGCCCAGGCTAGCACGAGTTTAGACCCCAGAGCTGAACAATACAAGACTATCACAGAACTCCGGCAGTTTGTAACTGCACTGGGAAAACGGAGTGAGTAAAATGACAGGGAGAAACGGTACTATGATAACGTTTCCCACAAAACTACAGAATTTTATGAAACAAGTACCATGGTATTATTCTGTGAACTCATTTAAAATGTGTCCCAAAAAATTATCTGGTACATAATCAAACTACCACAGTATTTTGTAAAAGGGGATTAAACGTGTGAATAAAATATAATTGCACTAAAACAAAATTAAATGTACATATTTTTATATAAATATACGAAGCAGTGTTTTGACATTAGCATACTATCATATATTACACTCAAGTCCATCCAATATTTTAAATATTAGTAGTTTTATTTTTTATTTTACTCATTTTAGTACTATTTAAACCAGACATAACGGTAACCTTTCTAATTTGGATCTTCCGTTTTTATATACATTTATGATTTGTTTATTAATAATAATAAAAACGCTACTACATTTAATTGTTTAATGGTTTAGTGACATGCAATTCCAGTTAAGAATGTACAAATATATATACAAATATACATATTTGTACATTCTTAACTGGA
>JAUMHG010000079.1:13635990-13657790 GCA_032359395.1 Enteromius anoplus | reverse complement strand
TTTATAATATATATATATATATATATATATATATAGATAGATATAGATATATAAATAGATAGATATATATATAAATAGATAGGCAGACAGACAGATAAAACCTGGGATACAATATAATAATAATACAGATGTTTTGTTTTTATAATTACATAACACTAAAATCAACATACTATTAATGACAGCCGTGCACACATGTAATCAAACATATTTAATTTAAAACGTAGTTCTAGATTCTCTCATAATATTCTCTTCTTTTCTATCAAACAGAGAGCCTAGCACTTCTTAAATTAATCCTCCTCCTAATCTGGCTGATTCATGAGTCTGTGAAAATACAAGTTGCTTTAAATCTAGTTCCAGCCCTGCTCCGCGCCATTGTAATGATAGCTGGATTATCTTGTAAGATGGGTGATGTATTGAGCTTTTTACTCATTCCTTTGGCCCTATGTTTACAATCTGCTAAATATGTATGCCCGTCGCTTGAGCAAATGAAGCCGTAAAGCTCAGTCCCAGAGTATATTACAAACACGAGCGTTCGTGCTGTTGGAGAATTGCTTTGCTTTAGGCCTCACTTTCACATTTCCCCCCAGTGTTTTTCTATCAATATGCATCTTTTGTTTGTACATATGTTGTGCTGCAAATAAATATCTTGAGATAGATAACAAAAAATAAATAAATAACCAGTTATTACATTAAAAGGCTCATTAATACTGTCTAATATTAATATTATCGCCGTCATAATGTCATTTTTCAACTGTGTAAGATCTACGGTTGGACAGCGGCCTTGGGAGAAATGTATTAAAACATTGAATCAGACTCAGTGCTCTATATCTATTCTAGGTTACATTCCTAATTAAATAAAGAGGGTACATCATTTAAAGAGTAATATGAACTTTTCATCGTAATTATTTGCCTAACTCTTTTAATTAATCCCATTGGCACCTAAAAGATGAAGGGTTTAGAGGCAAGTTAATAAAGCAAGGTGAAAAGCAGTGAACTCTTTAACCTTCAACCACTGGCAGTCATTAGAAGAGGACGACTGCACTGCACTCACTGCAGACCACAGCTACTCCACACTGACCACGAACGGCCTACAAACACTGGAAGAGACTGCAGGTATAGTTTGGTCTTTTTAAGATGCTTGGTTGGGATGAATTGTTCTTATAGAAGCTTAAGTGAGAATGAATCCATTAAAATCCACTATATATTACGAAAGGATGAATTCAAAGCCAGTCAGTAGCCATCAAATTGAGCAAATTTGCTAAAAAGTTTGAACGCTCGCGGCTCACATAAGGTGGTTTTTCAGGCAATTCGAAAAAAGGAACAATTGGTAAAAACACTTTCAGAGGCAGTGTATAAACTTGATTGCACGCTGATTGAAAAAAAATGAATACGACCTCACGCTGTGTCAAAGACCTTAAGACTTAAAAAACCATTCCTTTTAATTCCGTTTTTACTGTTATTTAGCAAGTGCTCATTAAATTTAGCAAAAATTACAGTAAGACACTTACATAAGATTTACAATCCATATCCAATTCAAAGAATCCTAGATAACACAGAAACTACAAATTATAAGCAAAAATGTTGATGAGAATAAAACCCATTATTAACAACTAATTAATTTATAATATTTGAGCCGCAAATCAGCATATTAGAATGATTTCTGAAGGACTAAGTGACACTGAAGACAGAGTAATGATGCTGAAAATTAGCTTGTATTAGTGCTTCATAATTATACTGTTATAATTACATTAATACTATTATGTTTTTGTTTCCCCCCCTCAAATACATTCAGCCTTTGGAAGCAGAAGACACTTAAAGAGATACTTCACCCCAAAATAATTGTGTCATTAATCACAAACCCCCATGTCGTTCCAAACGGTAAGTGTTACAGTAAGTGTTGAATAAAGTCATTATTTTTTTATTTTCTTTGCGCGTAAAAAGTATTTTCGTCATTCGTAAAGTTCAGTTGACGGCAGATGAACTATTCTGACGATGTTTTTCATGCTTTTCTGGACCTTGACAGTGTTCATTACTTTGCAGTCAATGGGACAGTAATATATCAGAAATTGGGTTCTGAAGATGAACAAAGCTTTTACGGGTTTGAAATGACATGGGGGATTAATTACAACATTTTCATATTGGGGTGGAGTAACCCTTTAATTATTCCAAACCTGACTTGCAGTGCACTATATCTAGTGTATTCTCCTAAAACACAAACACTCAGGCTCAAGGAGCCCTTCTCAAAAAGAGCAGTGTGCCCCACGGCCCCAGGGTGCCCAGCCATACCCTCGGTCAGCATTTCAGACATGTCACTTCCTCTTTAAATCCACCGGCCTTCACCCATGATCAAGGCCAGCATCCAAACACCCGTGCATCGACATGACACTGGACCTTGCTACACACATGCTCCCAGGCTCTTCCTCCAAACAAATCCAGCTCCAAATCTAACAGACTCTCTCGACCTGCTCTAGACGCACAGGGAAAAGAAAAAACAGGCTGAGAAAGCATCAGTGTGTGTGATCCTGTTTTGGTTCTCCTCCTCCTGCCATGGATTAGCTGTTGCTTTGCACGTTCCACTTAAGCGAGGTGCATGAATTTGACCTCAATTATATTCTGTTCGATATTTGAGTCGGAGCGCTGAGATCAGGAGCCTCCAGTTACATCATCAAAGGTTAAACGGAAGACTAAAAGACTAAACTACAAGATCTGGCAAATAACGAAGATACACAAAGCACTGGCAAAGTAAACATAATTAGCCTCCGTCTTTGTGCAGCTAATTCTGCTGATACAAATACACTTTTTTGGTCCATATGTTTACCCCATGTTGTTTTCGGCTTTTAAACACTTCAAAGCCCTGATATTTACTTTCTCTGTCTCTCTACCCGAAAACCAGACTAAATACTGAATTATTTTTGTCAAACAATGTTTATTCTCATAGCTTCAAATAAACAACAAAGCAATTAGACGCAAGCAGGTCTGCAATGAGACATATCATCTATGGCCATGTTTGAGGAGCTTTGTAGTTTCCTGTGCTACAAGCTTTTTGGGGTTTTTTCGCAAAGCAAAGCAACACTTAACACTACTACAATTGCAGTGATCAGACACAACTTTTTTTCTCCAATCAGAGCGATGATACCTGAATCGAGCATAATGAGTGAGCATCTCTTTCTTTTCTAGTGCGAGGTACATGTGAGTGAAATGGAGTATCAGTAAGAAAAACAAGGAGCCGGACATGAGCAACAGCGACCAATCAGAGTTCCACTTCATGCAACCACCACTGGGAGTGCATGGAGAGATCAGATTTCTGTATGGTTAAAGGAATGGTTTTCAAACATTTCAGAAATTTGCTAAATATGTTTTCCCCCTAAGCTCATTCTAGATGGAGATTACTTTGTTTCTTCATCAGATTTGTCTTCATCAGTGTCTCAGCAATGGATGATCTGCAGTGAATTGGAGCCGTCAGAATGAGAGTCCAAACAGCTGATAAAAACATCACAATGATCCACAAACAATCCGCACCACTCCAGTCCGTCAATATTAATAATTTTAATAATCGTAAAATTATTAAAAAAACAATTTAACTTAAATCATCCATCTATAATACTGCTTTCTCCAGTTAAAAAGTCGCCTTGTTGGAATCAGTGATGGATTTGTTTCTTATAAATACACAGCTTTTCACAACACATTAACTGAAGAACCTGAGTGGTCTGGACCTTACTACTCCAATGTTTTTATCAGCTCTCATTCTGACTGCACCCATTCAGTGCAGAGCATCCATTGGTGAGCTAATGATGGATTGCTTCGTTACTCAAAATCTGATGAAGAAACAAACTCATATACTTGAGTTGATTGAGCTGAGGGCCAAGTAAATGGTCAGCAAATTTTCATTTTTGGCTGAACTATTCCTTGAATTAACAATTCAAACGGACCAAAGCAAATGCTACAAAAAAAGGCCTGTTCACAAAAAGCATGATAACGAAAAACTATAAAAATCATTTTAAATATTAATGAACAGCAGAGTACACGCCATAACGATAACTGTAAAGGCACAGAAAAATGATATCATTTGAATCATTAATTTTAGAATGTTTTTTTCCAGCTGTGTTGAGCTATAGAAACATTGACGGCCAATCAGAATTCGTTCTGTTCTCACGAGCTTGAGAATTTAAAGAGGCAGATGCGTGTGTGTTGAGAATAAACAGACGATATTGTTCGTTATCTTTATCAGTATAATGCTTGGTGTGAACGGGCCTTAAGAGAAAACGTAGTGTAGTTAGTAGAATGGTTAGTTTTACTAAGCTACCCCTCTATGGTTTATTCAGTACTAGTGCCCAATACGACAATCATCAATCATGCATTTACCAAACAACGTCTGAAGACCGTGAAGTCTAAACACGGTCAGTTTTCTAATTACAAAGACCTGTCCATCCGCCGCAATGTTAATACGCTTTTTACGCATTACAAGGTTGAGCTTTCCTCCCATCAACCCTCAGTGGAGAGGAGGGCCTGCCCTAATTGGTTCCAGAGCTCACCCTAACACAACACCACGCATCTTCAGCCGACGCGCCGTGGGTTAATTTTCATCTTGATTGTAAATACTGTTTCACGGAAACAATGAACACATGCTAACATGAAGTAGGCAATTAACATGATTCCAAAGTACCTCATTACCATTTTGACACAAGGAGGGAAAAAAGTGTGGCTAATGCTCTTAAATGGGAAAAAGTGGTTAAGTTATTCTGCTGGACATTAGACAGGCCTTGATCTGAAAACAATCCCTCCTGGGGCTCTATTAAAGCTCTCTCCTGGGATCACGAATCAAACATCAGCAGAATTTTATAGACAATCAAGAAAATTAAGCATGGACTCGACCCATAAGCACAATATTCTCAAGTACTTCACTACGGTATATATGCCATCACAACTTCATCATCATCAACTCATCATTAGCCATCAAGGCAATCGACTTTTAAGGTAAAAAAGAAAAAATATATCTAACAAAGAACTACTAAATATGGGATGGACTCAAACTCTCAAGAATAAAATTCTTATCTGACAAGTTACTCTTATATTGTAACTTGAATAAATTACGAACTTTGTGCTCTGAAAAAAACTTAAGAGTGTTTCTCGTTCTTTAAGAATCTTATAAAGTCAACACTTAATTCAGTAATTAAAAGTACTTGTGACAAGTAAAGCAGCAGTCTGTAAAAACCTTGAGGTAAAAAAAGAGGAATAAAAATGTTTTTAAAGTAATTAAGAACATCTTAAGTATCTTTGAAGAACTGCATTAAGTAGCACTTTTAGAATTTCTTAGAATTATTCTTATTAAATTTCTAATGTTTTCTTAAGATTTTCACGAATCGGTTACTGCGTTTAAAAAAAGAGTTTATTATGATTAATAAGGTAATCTAGAGAGCAAACGGGCGTTTTTTTAATTGCTTCAGGTTGATCCGCAAGTCAACGACATACAATCAGAAAACACCAAAGTCTATCATCATATGTGCTTACATCATACAAAATGTACTTAACTTTTTTTTCTTTTTTTCTTTTTTAATCTGTTACTATCCTTTTAAATAAAAACATTAAAAATAAGAGTTTTTTTCTAAGTTTATTGTGATTATTATGCTAATATACAAATCATACAAAATGTGTCTTTTTATGTTCTTAAAAAAAAGAAAAAAAAAATATTCCAAATATACTTTCCAGAAATTACAATTAAACAGTAAAACAAACAGCATTTGTGCAAACTGCTTAGAATTGTGGGGGAAAAAATCCATAATTGCTACTTTTTTTTTGGTAAATCTGATCCATGCAGGTTATTTTAGATTGAGGTGATTATCAAAATGTAGACGAACACTGTAAAAATGACTGGGAAATTAACGGTAAAACTGTAAAAATGCTATGGTAAAAACCTGTCAAATGGTTAATGGTAAATTACAGGGAACTACTGTAAACATTTTTTTTCTTATCAGTTATGTTTATCAGGGTTGTATGTTACATGTAATGTTGCTAAATTAATTCAGTTTAATGAGTCAGCGTTAGAGCAGCACGATTCTGGATAAAATGAGATTGACATTTTTTTTTTTTTAATTTTGCTTAGAATAAAGATCACGATTTTGGAGAACTTTTTTTATTTGAAAGATTTTCCCCTGAACATTAGGTTATCAAACAGCAGTAAAATAACACACAATACTCTTTGCTTTGTAGAATTTAAAGAAACGTCATGAAAAATAATGTAATAATATAAAAGAAAAAAAAATCACCGTTAAACATTAGGAAATTAAACAATTACACATAAATATAGTTTATTTATTATTTTATAGATGTGCCTATTGTATTGTTTGTTTAGTAATTATCGATGTGAATCGATGTGAGACAAATTATATATAATCCAGCTAATGCATTGGAAAAGTAATGAAAGTCCTTTCTATTTTTCCAGAGCCCAGGGGCCTATTTGAACCCCCAAACTTGATTAATTTTACAGAATGATACACAAAAGATTAAGGTAATATAGCCTATTCAATCTAGCCTACTGTAGCACAAGCTGTGACGTGCTGCGAATTCTCTCGAAAACAGACGAGCAATGCTCGTCTCCTGTCCTTAAAAAAATATAATTGGGTGAATCGTATAAATGCTGGATTAAGATCGCGTGGGGGAGGGTCGAATGGAGATGTTGATCTTCTAACAATTAATTGTGCAGCTCTAGTCAGCGTGATTGTATTTAGCGTTTGTGTGAACAACACTGAGCACCTTTTATACATGTTCCCATTTAAAAGCTGCTAGTGCTGGCCTTTGGTGACTTTCTCCTGCGTTTGGTGCTTATCATTGTATTTCAAAAGGTACAAAAATTTCAGTACTTTAATAAGTTGGTATATTAACATTATATAAGTTAATGCAATTACAGTATTTAACTGTAAATTTATCTTAAAACCTTTAACACCTAAAATGTTACCGCTGTTGTCAAATTCCAGCAACCACAGCTGCCAGTTTTTCACTGTACATTTTTTACAGTGTATTTGTTGTTTGTTTTGTTTTGTTTTTTACATATTTTAAAATGTTTTTCAGAAGACACTGTCTTATCAATGAATGAAAAGCACACACTAAGTGATCAGAAGTGTACGGGCCAGCAGGGCTGTTTTTATTTGCTCTGCTGCACATCTGCTGTTTAATTCCTGTCTGTCTTTACTGTGTCCCCATCGCACACCATAAAACCTCCACCCGCTCAACCCCATAAACACCACCAGTGTGCATCTTACTGTAAAACTCACTCATAACACAAATATCCTGCATTCCTTAAAACATCTGCACTTCTAAGAATCTGAACATACATGTGCTTATCTGAGCTCAGTTAGTCGTTGTCAACCGTGCACCACAATGAGAGGTGAATAACTGAGCCGGTGACCCTGAAAACGGTGGCCCTGCACTTCCCCCCGACCTCACAACTTGCTTTGACCTTGAGATGATGCTTGGACGACCCTCGGCCCCTCTGTCCGTGGATAAGCCCGGAGGATCTGGGAAGCGGAGATGGATGGGTTCCCGGCCGAGGGGTTAAAGCGAGCGAGGAGCTGAATGCTGATTCAGCGTGACTCCGCGCTTTTGTGCTGTGATTATTGAAAACGGGAAGATGAAGGCATTTATGCTGTGATTAGTAAGCTTGTTCACACGAACGCAGAGATCTGCAGAGCAACCTGACCCCCATCTATTAATAAACCATTGTTTCTCTCAGGACAATCAGCAATGTTTCAGTGCAGGAAATGACATCAGCAGACAGAGCAGCGTATCATAAGGGGCCACTGTCGCAACACTTGCAAAAAACATAAAAAATGCAAAAAATATATATAAATATGAAATATGACTAAACTGTATTTTAAAGAATCATTACACTTTGTTGCTCTCTCTCTTTGTCTCTTTAGATATAGAGAGAAAGAATTTATTATTTTGTAATGTAATATGTATATTTGTCACTAAACATACACAGTACATCACTTTGTAGTTGTAAAAATACATATTATTATTATTTTACTACAACTACTATCAGTAAAGAAGTCCAAAAATAAAGGATTACAAAATTGCATTCAGTGTCATAACATTTAGTTTTTCCTGATTTGGCTTTTATTTTATAAATAAATACATTAAAATTACAAAAAAATAGCATATTAGCATACATTAAATCCTATATATTTTAAACAATACAATATTATATTATTACAATTTTAATATAACACATTAAATAAATATTAAATTAAGAAGTGAGTTAAGGTGAAAGGACGAAATTAGAAGCACAAGGTCGGCTCAAAACTGAAACACCTCTGAAAACCATTTATGTCCAATACTTGATCCTACAGTTCTGCAGCATTTGACCCATGCCTCAAGAATCACTTATAGTCTTGCTTGACAGGATCATTGTACTGCGCGTGATACACGGCAGGACTTAACTCTGGACTTTCAAAGCTAATTCTCTTCACTAATTCTTCCCTTGCTCCTCTGCGAGCCCGCACGGCTTTCCAAGCGACCTCGGAAGTAGATGCGATGACCCTTCATTCTGCAGAGTCCAAAACATACATCTTTATCAAAATAACCTCGGAATGAGAGCGTGGGAAGACACGGAGAGTGCATTCATCATTTTAACGATTAATTTCCTTGTCCTGTCCTTCCCCGGATCTATTAATATCATTCCTGAGGTGTAAGTATGCATTTCCCGTCGATGAGATTTATTCCGATATCATACCTTCCATTACTCATCCCGCAGCACCTGCGATTTAGGAGTCAAATCAAATTCGATATTTTTTAATCAGAATATGAAAATCTTAACTTGATCAAGCCATCTTGTGGTATTACTTTCCTCATTTCTCACAAGAAGAGTCGTGAGGGCTCATATTTGGAGGATTAAATTCGAATGTTTCGCAATAATTGTTAGAGAATGAAAAATTAAAAATCCCAGCAAGGTGTCGGTAAACATTAATCAGATCGTCCGGCTTCTTTGCCAGGTAATTTGCCTTAATATTTAAATGTTCTTTAATAACTCTGATTATTAAAGGATTCTGCGGATGTCTCCGCAGCGTTTCTCCGCTGGCGGATTGCGGCGCGCTTGTAAAATGCCTCAGAGCGGAGCTGCTACATTTATTAAAACACGTCGTGATTTGAAGCTGTCGGGACTGAGGATTTATCTGCCGTCAAGAGGGGGCTTTGTTCAATTAGATATCACCACTGCTTTAAAACACTTTAGATTCCCCTGTAATCCATTGGCATCCTGTAATTAATCAACTAATTCCAAGTCTCAGGATGGCTGTAATTACGGCACCTCGTAATAGCTTATTCTTTCTGCTCCAGCACCTACATTTCATTTGTTTATTTTCTCACACTCATAAATCTGGGGGAGTGTCAAGAGCGCCACAATATTAGTGCAATAATCAGAGTTAATTATCAGACGGCCCTCGCGCCCCCCTCCTGCTAATAATGGAGGCTATCAGAGAGAACGGTCTCGGCTCGGGCTGCGAGCACAGAGCCACAGGCAAAAACCCTGCCACACGACTTCAAGACGAGATGAATATTAATTAAGAATTAGACTGTAAAAGTGAGAAATTAAAAGAGGAGTTGAAAGCTAGGGGATCTTTAGGAGGGGTTGGAAATTTGAAGTTTGCTTTTTGATGTGAAAAGTCTTCTTCAAGAGCAGCTTAATTTAAATAAAGGATGTTATGGCCAGAAACGTATTTTACAAAAACACGGATGAAAATGCTTGACCTACGCGATCCCATTAAACATACTTAACACGTCATTAACAAAAGGATGCTACTGTTAAGACCAGATATTTATGTAGGATTATTTAAACTCTACCCCTTTACTGAATAAAGTCTTTATTTAAGTGACAAAAATAGAAAGAAAATTCTATAGCTTCAGTAATGATTATACAATTAAACCGTACCCAGGACAAGACCTTGTGGCACCTCTATGACAGGAAACAAAAACACCTATTCTAAAGAGATTTATACCATTAAAAATAATTTTATTTATCTGTATTTTTTCATATAAAAAAAAGAAAAGAAAGAAAGAAATATCCTTAAATTTACTTGAAAAGCAAAACCTACCAAGATGTGACTTTGCCGCAGAGACATTTAAAATTAAGTTTTGTTTTCTCATTGGCAAATAATCATTATCATACATTTTACCAAAAAATGTTTCTGTGTTTTCATTGTTATAGTTTAAGTTGGACTATCTGACAGAATCAGAAAGGGTATTAAAACAGTTTTCATTATAGTCCTTGTTATGAACAGTCCTTTTAAAATTTAACCCCTTAAAATGGAAATATTTATCCGCCTACAGCAAATATGCTAGGATTTTGTTGTTTTATCATGACAACAGTTGGTGCTAATATCCTAAGTAACATTCAATGCTCAAAGCCGCTTTATGAACTGCGTTTCAACTAAAAATGCTCTCCCAGAACCCACAGCAATGGATTGAATTATATTATTATCGTCAAAGATGAACTATAGACATGACATGCATATATTTAACTCAATCAACTATAATGAACAATGTTTGGATTTCATCACCAAACAGCATAAAGAAAAACTGTATAATGACAGTAATTAAAACACACTTCTGGCAAAAAATATGAGAAAAGCATAATGCAAAATATTGCTTTATTTTAAAGAGAGAAAAAAATCTAGAAAGAGTAAGACTGCTTCAAATAATGCAAAGTCAAATTTGTTCTATGTGCAGATATATTAGGGATCCACTGAGAGTGAGGGATCAGCTGATAGATGTGGCTTTCAGACACTCCCGGGGAAGAGCATGAAGCAATTATTATTTAAGCCAATCACAGACATATCCGTTGAGCGCCTGAACACAATGACCAATCATAGCTGTGTATAAATCTGTTAAACAGTGCTCAAATCATCGCGGGAAATGGGACGTTTTTAATGTCAGTACCAACTGGTATCCCAGTCAGTACTTGTGACAACACTAATTTGCCAGCAAAGGCTTTTTGTGTGGAACGCTAATAGTTGCTACCTATGAACGTTTCAACTCATATCAGTTGAGGTTACATGTCAGTTAGGATGCTGCTATAGACTGCAGCTGACTATGTAGGAAGTAGACAGTGAGGAAGCTCTCAAGGTTTTGGAAGAGCACTAATGACTTAAAGCTCCACCAGATTGTGTGACTCATGAGAAGGCAGAGATGCCAGCTACACAAAACGTGATTTATGAAATGTAAAGGTCACACGGGATGACGTCCCACTGCAGAAGGAGACAGAGTGTGTGTGTGTGTGTAGGTTCTTACTCACCCATTCCTCCGTGATCAGACTCACTGCTTTACTGGCACGACTTTGGTTTCGGCACGCTAAGATCACATGAGCACCATGAAGAGCGAAAGATCGGGCAGTCTCAAAACCTGCAGATAAGGTGTGGGTGGGTCGAAATGGATGGTGGAAGAGAGATAGAAAATGATTAAGATAAGTCATTTGACTACGATAACTTCACAGTGCTCTTGCTGTTATTTGCAGCAGCTAAAGCAGAGCAAAGGGTGCCTGGATTCTATATCTTGGATTCATTCTCCTTCAGACAGAAAGCCAAAGGCTCTTATAAAACTCAATCAAGTCCATTTTCAAGTGATAAAAATTATCAAAGTAAAGCACAAAAACTCCAATAGCTTCAGTAAGGAGGATGAAATAAAACTGGACCCACGACATAACCCTGAGGCACCTCTATGACAGAAAACTAAAATGTCTATTGTAAAGACATTTACAATGCTAAAATAATTTTAGAAAACTGTATTTATCTTTTTGCAGTTTAGAAAAAAAATATAAAATACCCATAATTCACTTAAATTTACTTTTTTATTACCATTACATAACTTATTCTCAAGAATATATAACGTAGCTAAGTTTTGTTTTCTTGCCTCATTACCTAATTATCATTATCTTGTTGGAAACATAAGCCCCACCAAATACTTTAATAATAATTTAATTAATTTCATAATTTAAATAAAAAAAGCAAAGAAAAAAATGATCATAGTTCAAAAAAAAAACAACACATCCTCTGACACAGGTCTTAATCTCTTGTGCAATTTTTTTTCTAAATAGCTGATTTATTTATTTTTTTTGGCTTGTACTGGAAAACAGAGGGTGAAATGCACAGATTAAGAAAACAAAACAAAAATAACAGAATAAATCATTAAAGGGGGACTAGTATGAAGCCTTTTATTCATCAACTTCCTCGCAAAACCCATGATCTTAAAGCACTTCAAAGCTAATGTGATAAGACGCTCCATCATAAAGCGTAAAAGATATTTTGGCTTCATTTAGAAATTGCTCTGATGGCTGCCTCATATCAGTTTCTCGAATTAATTTTCTAAATCGCCAGTCTAAATGGGTCAAGTCAAACCCAAAAGGTAGAAACAATGATCTAAATATATACGGTACGGGAAGGCAGAAACAAAACATTTGCTTCACCGAAAAAGGTTATATTTAGGGGGGACTTGGGGTATTGTTTTGGCTGGTTTTGCTGACCTGCCGTTTTGCATTGTGCCTTTGATTACACCAAGTGTGTTTAAAGTTTCTCTTAAGCTGGCATCAGCACTTTATTACCCAGAGTGGGCAGCAGTCATAAAGGTACACGTGTCTCAGAATAGATACTGCGAGAAAAAGCCTCAAGTTCATAACAATGGCTCAAGTTTGCAGGTCCGACATTAATAATCAAGTTTAAAAAAAATCTGAGGGAATTTCAGATGGGGCGAACGGTCTATTTTGCCATCATACGAAGGACACAAAGGTCAAACCTCGAAATCTGCAGTGTCCCGTGACACCAGGGTGAAGGAAACTGCTGTCCTGTCGGCAAGACTTTTGGAGCTCTGTGGCTTTTTTTTTTACCCCATAATCCTCAGACGCATGTTTGTATTTCCGCCTGCCACATTTGCTCATTAAAACCAGAGTTTAATTACAGCAAACTGGCCGAAAACATTAACTGATATGCGCTCTGTTTGGAAGCTACTTTTGTCGTAATCTCCTATTAAATGTAAACCAGACACAAAGACAGGAATAAATTGGCCTTTGTGCTTTTCCCTTGACACTCGGGAGCTCAAACGTTCGTCTAAGTGTGGCAGCAGCCAGCAGGTGGACTAAATGTGCTGCGTCGCCGCATGGCTGTTCCCCCGTGCAGCGGCGCTTTACTGGCTGGCCTGCCTGCTCTCTCTGACTGTGAAATAACCCTTGGCCATTCTGCTTGTAAAACATATTACACTGTCATGGCTCAGAAAAGACCTGACAGGCCAACACGGCTCAAACTGAGAGGCATGACTCCATCGCTCTGTGAACCCTCTCCAATGCTGGGAATTATGGGTATCAGTGGATATGAAAGTTGACAGCTCTCACTGATTGTGAGTGACACTTGCATGCATGTCAGAGGGTTTTTTTTTCTCTTTACTTTTTCCCCCTTAAGTTCACTCGTGATGGGAGGGCTCAAATTCTCAAATTTGAAATGATTTCGGCACTTTGTATTTGATGGCAAGGCAAGGAGCGAAAAACCTCACAAAGCCTGAACACTACTGGTCTATATTTCACCCCTGAATTAAAATAAGATTCGCATAATCAACAAAGCCTAATTTGAGGCCATTAATAGAGCCATAACTTCATTGTTCAATTTACTAAAGTATTTGTTCATGCATTCAAAGTTTTATGAATGACTGATTGTGCGATGGATTTATTAAAAATAGAACATATTCTGTTCTATAGAATGTGAGTGGCTTTGGCTAAATAATAAATAAATAAATCATATATTCCTATAGTTCTATGATTAATGACTAGTGAAATGTATTATGACAGCATGTCTAATGTCTTTAACTCATGCTTTTTCGTTTTATGCGTGTACTGTATGTATGAACGGAGGTATTTTTAGAATTCATTTGTCGTAAAACCATCAAAACTCATTTTAGCAAGACAAGCATATGCTATTCTGCATAAATAATGAATAAAATACATGAAAATATAAAGAGAATAATTAAAATAAATGCAAAAATATGTCAGATTTACTGTAATACGGAGGTGGAAATGGACTCAAATAACACGCTGAAATGGTACAACATTTAGAATTCTCTGAACCTAAATAGAGTTTGAAAATATACTGCATATATTCTGATATTTCAGCAGAATGTGACCCAGGCGTGCGTTCATGAGATTTACCCTGGACTGAAAAAGAGAGACAGGGAATGGGATCGGAAATGCACTTCATACGAGTTTCCCAACACACATACATATGTAAAAACCCTTGATTGATAGTCTGGCCTTCCTCTTCTATGCAAACTAACCGAGTTTGACAGCGTGCCGGCGTGATTCCGAGCCACAGACAGTCAGGACGATAGCATGGATTAAAATGAACTTTAATTAGATTATGTTTTAATCTGATTTTCATTAAAAGGTAACTAGGAGGACTAATTGTGAGGAGAGAGCTAAGGAGTATTACCCATTAAAACTCAAAATTGGAGTAGGATAAGAACTCCTCTCTGACAAACCAAGCATGGAATTCAATTTTATGACACCTTATTAGGAGTAATGGAGAACGCCGTGTGTATCTGCACAAGGGGCTTCCTTCCCGAGAAACAGACACCAAAATACAAACAAGAGACGTGAGAATTTAAATGCCTTTCCTGACAGCAAACGAAATACCGATTTACTAGCAAATCCATAATGTGACAATTAAGCACTGCGCTTTCATCGTCGCATGAATGAAAAAAGTGTCGCATTAGCGTTGATCAAAAGAGCAACTCGCAGTCACCTTGTAAAAATCGCGGCGTTTGTTCAGCTTGAAGTGTGAATTAATCAACACTGTTGTTTTTTGTAATGGAGAACAAATTAGAACATGTTTAACGACAACAGCGACCCGCCATGTATTATTTATGGAAAATAAGAGGGGCTTGACATTAATTTGGACGTAATGACTCGGCTTGTTCGTCAGAGAGACCCCGCACACGCAGCTAAATTTGCATGGCATTTCTTCGAAAAACGAAGAAAATGGCTGTCAGTCAGTCATTTATATGATCACTGCATTGAGTCTTACTGATGTTTGCTTAGACAAGCATAATACTCCTCGTGCTGAGGGTCAGTGATCTGAACAAACCCTCTAACCTTAAAGATCGCGCTTCGGCGTACAGCGCATTGTGTGGAAGCCATGAAGACGGGATGTTCCTGAGGTGACCCCTGGGTCAGTTGATGGTTTTATTGTTTTGCTAAGTTCTTCTGCGGGTCACATCCTGGTCTCTAGTGAACATGTGCGTTTTAGAGCGAAGGATGGGGCAGTAATCCAACACAAACACAAAGAGCGGACAGATTAACGCTCTAATTCGACAACATGACTCTTGTTGATTTTATCTTTCATCACTCGGACTTATGTTCTCCATTGTTTTAAACGGGGGGGGTTTTCTGCATTATCAGACAGCTTTACAGCGCAGAATGCACATCAAATTGTTTGTGAATGTTGCAAGCCAGAATTGAACCTAAATCATCCACACGAGCACCACAGCTCCCATTTTCAGGAACACATGCGCCTAATATGGCTTTGTCCTGCCCTAGATCGTAATGACTTGGATAAGACCTGGTGGAAAACGCAGATTTTTATGTATATATTGCACTTTTCTGCTAAAGTAGGGGACCAGAATTCAAATTCAGCTAGCATCATTTCAGAATACAACCTCTTGAGGACACTTTTGGCCTTTGGCAGTATTGCTCTGCTTGATTTGACTGATTGGACTTCTCAACAAGTTTTTGGGTTTGGGGCAGGACTGATAGTTTATCGGACCATGGGTGTCCTAATGGCCATACATGGTCATGAAGCATCTCAAGGGGCGGGGCTAGAGACAGCAGGTGAGGTGAAACATATATTTTGGGGTTAAAACAAGAAGTGTGGTGCTTCCGTCAGTGTGCAGGGAGCCTTAATTTCCGCCATTAATAACCCCCCCCATCTTCATTTGGGATTGGGGGAGACGTTGTCACGGCCCAAAGTGAAATGTATGGTTTGTAATTACAGGAGTCTGAGGAGCAGAGTTCCACCTGACCAGCCCCACGCCGTTCTATTACCCCCGCTGCTTTTGCCCCCGGCTGCCCTCTGCCGCCCTTCCCTCACGTACTTCGTCTTTGACCCCCAAGTGGCCTCGGCTAAATCCCAACGTCATTTTTCATCGTGCCGCAGGTTTGCAACGGTCACGGCGTCCCCACGGCATCCCCCTCACGCCAGCCTCCCGGCCGGGCCCCCTGTTGCCGTTAATTCCATCACTGCCATTGTTAAAGAGAGAGCAAAGAGTCGTCATGAAACTGTAATATCTCCGCTCTTGGAAAAATAGTAAAAGCGAATCCATAAACCACTTGAGTTCACATTCAGACCTTCCTAACCGTTTTAAAAAGCCTCTCTCCTTTAAAAGCCAGTAAAAGGCCTTAAACATATATATATGCATTCTGGCCGCTCACCCGGGTGGTGTTGAGATCGTAATCATTATCGAACCTTTTATCCCCAGTTGTAATTTTCTTGCATGTAGCATCAGTTTTTTCCGTGCTTTGTGAATTTCATCCAAGGTTAATAATGCTCAATAATTTAACTAACCAACCATACCCGGTGTTCATTACAGAGCCGATAAACAGATTCATCAAAACCGGACATGAAATGCACATTAAAAGCCTCAGATTCTATTTCCTCTGACACTCAATATCAATATCAGGCTCCACAGGCGCACAGAAGATTAAAGAGCAACTAAAATCACCTCAAGTTTTTCTTTTGTTTTCCACTTGCCTAAGTCCTGTCCCGGATTGTCTCATGAACTTTACTTTTTATAAAAACATACAAGAGACTGCGAACTTATACATTTAAAAAAATACAATATATTGGCTTTTAAATAATAATAATAAACGTTGCATCTGAAAATAAGTATGTATTTTATTTTAAATTATTTATATACTTGACCCTAACCATCCATTTTTCTTTTATTCCAAAATTATTCGCATATTAAATAAAGATCATGCCCCATGAACATATTTTGTAAATATATTCAAGGTAGGACAATAAATCTTAATGTTTAATTAGTAATATGCATCGCTAAGAACCTCATCTGGACAACCTTTAAGGTGATTTTCTCAATATTTAGATTTTTTTTTTTTGCAACCTAATATTCTACATTTTCAAATATTTGCATCTCAGACAAATATATAAATTAATGAAATGTATGGAAAAAATACATAACAAATTACCTATATAACTGGTTTTGTGGTCCAGGGTCACATATTTTAATACATTATATTATGCGTGTATAGATATAATATTTAAATTATATAAAATAATAAATCATATTTAATACAACTAAATTTTCTAAACATTTAGTATTTGTAAACGTGCTTAATTGGTTCAAAAACAAATAAAGCAACCTCTTATTTTATCCTCAGTTCGTTCAAGACACAACCGCAGCCAATGTCTTTCATGTTAAACTCTTAGTTAAGGTTTTGGACTAATGATATTTCGCAAAGGTAAGGCTACATGTACTTTATTGCTAAAATTCGCAAGTGTGTCGCAAGCCAAAATTACGGTTCATTTAATGCACAAGGGTGCCCGTTCTTAATATAGAGGTCTGAATGGATTTAGTTACAGTTATGCTGAACAAATTTGCCTCCATCTACCAGCTCACCACAAACCACCTACTTCACGCTGTATCTAAAAGAAGGAAACCCGCGGAATTACTTCCCGTTCTACCTATAGCTGAGAGAGAGAGACCAAGCGACACGACCCTGGTGAGAGGCCACAGAAACACACAGTCATACAGCCCATCAAAATTCAATTAAACTGGAAATACATAGCAGGCATGGCATTTATCAAGGCACATAAAACTGAAGATTTCCCGTCAGTACGGCTTGTTATTCATCCCCTGTGCCACCTTATGCACTCCATTTCCTGTTCTGACACAGAGCTTTCTGCAAAACAAAACAAGGATATGAGTTTCACGGCGAGCTCTTACAGGGGACAAACTGTGTCTTGGTTTAGACCAGGTTTTTCAACCCCGTTACATTATTATAATGCTGAATATAATACTTGATTAGATCATATCATGAAAAATGCCATTGCTTCAAAAATTTTATGAATAATGGGGGAGGGTAAAATTATTATTATTATTATTATTATTATTGTTTACTTTTACATTTTTATATATTTTTTTTTTACAGCCAGTCTTATTTTAGCATTATATCTATACTTTTTTACCATGTTTTGAATGTTATATTTATATGTTTAAATTTTAATCTCATTATTTTAATCATATTTTATTAGTAGTAGTAAATTTTGTTTCGATTTAGTAATATTAGTACTTATTTATTAAAAGTTTTCTTTTATTTGAAATGACGAATAAAAAAATAAATTAATATTTCTCAGTTTTTGTGGAAAAAAAGAACACAATCAAACATAACGTGAAAAATGATTGATGCTATTACTTAGTAGGGCTGGGAAATTTAATCTTCGACTAATTCATGCGCATCTCGTCAGTAAAGCCCGTTCTTTGATTAGCGGTAAATCTCAATCAGCTGTTTTTTAAATCTTGACGAGATACGCAATTTTGCGTTCAAAATCGGAAATTAATCGCTTTCTGATTCTGAAGACGATATTGCGTAGCTCGTCAGTGATCTACGGCTCTGTGTATCAACTGCCGCGCATCTTAAAAACAGCTGATTGAGATTTACCAGCCCTATTACTTAGTTTGTTTTTAAACAACAACAAAAACATGAAAAAATAAACAGAGTTTTGAATGTTTGTTTTGATCTTTTAGCTTCAAAGGCAAACCTGTGACTTCATTTTCAAACTAAACTGTTGTTTTCCAAACAGGTTTCTCTGAACAACTCCCCCATCTGCCATTGGTTAGAAAAACATAATCCCGCCCTAAACTCAAGCTGTTGATTAAAGTTGCTGTGTCAGGCTGGACACGAATCTAAAACAAAGCAACATTCTGAAAGCCACCGTGTCGTCACTTCTCTGCAAAGCAGTTTATTTAATGTAAGAGAAAATATTTCAATAAATAAAACACCCGCCCTATAAATATTTTCTTTTTCTAGCACGAACTCTCACTGTTTTAAGGGGTCGAGCACAAAAAAGAGCAGTGCCTCTAGTGAATAACAGCGACTGCGCCGGTTTACCTGCCTCATCCATAAGAGCTGATGAACTGAAAATAGGAACAGAATAAATATAGAAGTCCGTAAATGTACACATGAATCCACGTCTGCTGCGCTGTGACTCAGAAAGACAAACAGAGGCCCGTTAGAGCACAGTGACCGCCACAGAGCATCCATCACCATCACAGGCCGACTCCAGCGATACACCTGCTCAACAAAAATAACCGGGCGCTGCAGGCTCAACTGAAAACAAGACTCCAGCGCACGTCACAACACCAGTACATCAGCACGGAGACCTCATAGAAGAATGTAATGGTTCTTACTGAGGAAAATAATGTAGAAGGTCTATGCAAAATACTTAGGTAGGAGATCTTGCAAAGATATTACGCAATAAAGATATGAAAAACATGTAAAAAAAAGTGTGATGCATTGGGTAACATGCAGTAAGTAATCCTGTAATACAAAAAAAGCAAGAGAAACTAAGTGACTCATGCATTTTACTCAAAAATCGGCATATAATGAATCATTTTATATATATTTATTAGGGGTGTGACGTAGGAGTGTGCAATATATATTGCAAAGATTGCTGGTTTTCTCTGAAAACATCATGATTACAGACAGATATTGAATTTTTAACAAGAAGTTCTGTTTTAGACACAATATTTCCAGGTTGTTTTTTTTGCGCTATTCCGACCACAACAAAATTATTCCAAAAACAACGACAACATTATTTCGCGTCTCTGAGCAACATGACAGTGTTTGGTTTCTGAACGAATCAACCTTTTAAATGATTCGGTTCAGTCACAATGACTCACTTATTTACAGTGACTTACTGCCGCCTACTAGCGCTTTTTAATTTCACCTTCTGAAATTCTGAATGATATTCTTGTATCATTTAAATAACTCTGTATCCCAAAAACCAATGGACACTTTTAGAAAAAACTGCTTTATAAAATGCCCATAGAATGTAAGAATCAGTTAAAACTTGATTGATTTCTATCAGTGTGAACTGACCAGGACTATATAAAGAAAATAACAAACTTCAGGAGTCCACGGCAGTCCTTACGATATTGTGCTGAGTGTGTTGTTGTGCTGGTATCTTCTCATTGAGATATTATTGTTTTGTCAATATCGCACACCCCTACCGTAATGGTACACATAACTGTACGGAACAGTTTCGGTACGGGTCATTCAGTTCGGTAAGCATGTGTAAAAAAAGTGAAGCCGCCATATTGGCATTTCCCACAGTTCCCATATATTCCATTGAATCAATAGGAAATCGTATGAATTCAAGGAGAAAACATCTAACAAGTCAGCATTTTTAAATCTGAAGTATCCCTGTACGTCCTTACTATGCAAACCCTTTAGACACGTAAACCATTTAGTTTAGTTTTTTTTTTGCTGCATCAGATTGGATACTGTGTGAAAATGTAACAAATTACCTAGAACTTCTATGTTCATTTAAAAGCTGCATTATGTGCAATTTACATTTATTTGTTTATTCTTTTATAAAAATGAATGGTAATTAAATTTAAGTTTGAGTTGCTATGCCTAGTTGTAACTTTATAATGTAAAAGGGCTTCCTATCGTTTTAAGCATAAGCTGAGCATTCCCCTGCTGTACCGAAATCGAACAAGACGCGACATTAAAACCGAGGAACATAAGGAACCATCATATTTGTGTACCGTAACACCCGGTATATTATATACACACACACACACATTTACTTTCCTGCCTGCTACATAAAAAAAAAATGTATGAGTATTATATATTTATTAACTTAAATGCAGTTTACAGTTTAAGAATGGCTATAACTCAACATTACTATTTTGTGGTCCATGTAAGGAACAAGCTCGCTAAATCCAGTGTTTTGGTGTGGAAAGAGCAGGTTTGCGCTGAAGTCTGTGTACAGGTCTCAGGTCAGACGCTGCTGTGACGGGCCGCTTGAGTGAAGTGAACGGCGCTTGAGACGGTAAATAACTTTTAGTTGGTTCAATAGAGGAGAATTAAGGAAAGCGCCCAAGTCGCTAATGGGAATGAATGGGAGGCATCAGCCGGGGTCAAACACGCACCGCAGGATCAATGCACGGGTGCAGGTGTACCGCGCCACAACCGGAGAACACGTTAACAAGAGAGAGAGAGAGAGAGAGAGAGTGTGTATCTGTTTCCATTACCGCCATTAAACTGCTGAGAGACGATTGCGAGCGTGTTTCTGTGTGGACAGTCTAATGAAATCCAGCGCTGGTATCAGTCTAATAAAAGCATAATAACCCCTCCTACTCTAATTACCATATAATGGGCTTTATTATTAGACAAATATTACCGCCGCAGCCATTCAAACAGTAACATGCTTCATGGTTTCAAATGTAAATGACACAACACTTATTATATTAACTAGAAACTCTAATTAATACGAATGAAAACACTAGAACAAGAAGCGTCTTACACGTTCAACTACTGTTTGGTGATTAAATACGCTGATAAATCTACAGCATTTCAGAATTCACACAACTACGACATGCAATAAAAGCCTTACAAAATAGCATCAGAGACATTTTTGTTCAAGTGAGCATAATAATCCACAGATCTTCAACGACAACAAAAACACTATCTTGGTTAATATACATACAGTTATTGAAAAAAAATTCAATAAAATGAATGAAATGATATATAT
>JAUMHG010000079.1:13583924-13603253 GCA_032359395.1 Enteromius anoplus | reverse complement strand
GTGGTTTTATATAGTTATCAGCAAAACATCAAATTAAAGAAGTGTTTAGGTTTTATCCGATTAATCGATTAATCGAAAAAATAATCGCCCAACTAATCGATTATCAAAATAATCGTTAGTTGCAGCCCTAGATTTAACATGTCAACCGTCTTACCAAATCAGTAGCCTGGGCCCGCCCATACTTCCTGTGACGCTACCCTCTATTTCGCGAGCAAAGTCATTCTGGCCAAGCTACCGTTTTAGAGCAATTCTGTTCCCAAAAAAATGGGAACCACTGAGAAACAAGTTCTAATACATAATAATACATTTATTTATGTAATACACGTGTGTATATATTTATTATCTATATATATATAAATACAAACACATGCATATATTTAAGTAAAATATGTTATGTGTACATATTAATTATTTATAATTATAATTATACAAATGTGTGGTTTTAAAATGTATGTAGACCAATTTTGTAGTAAATCGGTTAAAAAAAAAGCAAAATGACCAATAAATAATCAAATAAAAAACAGCCTATAAAAATGAGATAATAGCACATAGAAAAGTAAAGTCCAACTGTGAGATTATGAGACATTTTTAGCACATCAAACAGTATTTTGAAGTTAATATATATTCAGACAGAACCAGAACGCACAATAATCGTGACGTTTATTATAAGCACATGCTACAGTTTTGTCATCTGCTGTTTAAAACTGTGCAAGCTCTTAAAAGACAAGATTAGTTTTTATTATTAAAAAAACAACAAATAATACTTCCTCTTTATCGGTATTGTTATAGCTGTAATGTGGACCTCTCTGTTCTCACAGAATTAATACTTCATTGTTATAGCTTCTGTCCTTGGTGTGAACAGGCCATTATTCACAGAACAATTTCAGGATCAGTCTAGCGTTCTGGCCGAGAGAAACAAAGTGGACAAACACAGAGATGGAAATCAGAGCCTGAATCAACAGTCCCCTGCAGAAATGCTTTGTAAATAAAAGCGTTTGTGCCTGTAGTGAAACCCAAGCCACGGTCAGCAGGTCTGCATACCACATGTTCTGCATTCCTGCTATTTTAACACTATGCATCCCTGGACGACAGAGAGATAATAGGATGGTTCGGCTCTCCTCGGCCCAGGCAGTGTTTTATACTGCGGGGATTAGATCTGTTGAAAAGAATCGGAAAGGACAGGAAAACTTCTCTTGGAGCTGGTGAGGAGGCCAAAGCGTCACAATAATTACACACTTCATCTTCATGAACGCTGGCTTCATAAAACTCCACCAAGCCCAGGTGGTGCCACATAATGAAAACAACTATCTACAAAGTCATTCCTAGAAGGAGCTATTAAACGCGTCCGTCACTACAGAGTCAAGTCGAGTGAAATGAACACAAAAGGCCCGGCATGACCGACCGATTCGGGTCAAACAGCTCAAGAACTTCCAACAAACCAGATTCTGTCGTTTTACGAGGAAAAGTGTGAGTTTCATATGACTGGATGTATATAGCAAAATAAGTTCTCTTTTGCTGATGCTAACATTTCAGTGGCTTGAAAGTGTGTTCAAATTCAACTTTACGTGACCAATTCTTGTAGTAATTGGCACTTCAAATAACGTTTGTGTGTTAATTACATTGTTTCGTTACTCTACAAAGTGAATCATTCATTGAACAGATGTGTTGATTTGAACAGTGATTCACTCAGTCATGAAACAAGTATTTATGAGTGGGTCCTTGAATCATTCTAGGGTTGGGGCGATGTCGACCAATTTGACATCGTACGATGTCTAATGTGAAACATCACCATGGACGATAACAAGACATTCATTTTTGCTCACACCAGACGCGAATGAAGCGGTAACGCGAGTCTTTTACATGTTAAGTCAATGCAAAGTTAGACATCGTGCAGCGCGATACGCGCAAGTTAAGCACGCCGGTTTTGCTGCACTCATAAGCAGCATGTATTCAAAACAGGAGCGCGCGCCGATTGTGCTTTCATTCTGGCAGCTTGTACTGCACGCTATAGACAAGCATCTTTCTGTCTTATTTTCCAGCGCTCTTCTCCGAACACTGTGTGCCATGTGCTTTGATTTCTGTCATTTCTCCGCACCTGCTACGCGCTGTTGCGCCGCCCCTGCGTGAAAGCTCTCATCCGTTAACATGGGCGCCAGAAAAAATACGCGCTGCTTGCGCCCAGCTGACGCGTGCAGTGTGAAACCGGCGTAAACTCCACATGTTCAAGCATCCAATGTCACGCGAATAGCGAGATATATTCGCCCAAGTCCCCTCAGGTGTGAACGCACTTTTAGCAAAGAGGGATTTGAGAAAATGATTGCAAGAGATACCAAAAGAAATATACTAAGTATATGTTACATCCTGCTAAAATGTTTTGGGACAACATGTACAAATATTAAAATAGGTATTTGTTTTTTTTATCTGTGCTTATGACTTTTTGATTTAATTTTAAGGTTAATTACATGTAATTTAATTCAGTAATGTAAATATGTTACTCTAATTTAATTTTGTACAATTTAGTTTTACTTTGTTGTTGCTAGATTGCACTGTATACTGTATCTCAGTTGAGAAATACAGATTTCAGCATTATTAGTAATCTATGTGTGCATTTTGCTTAATAACAAGCAAGTTGAGTCCAACCACTTAAATATCGAATCGCAATCGCAAATCGCAATTTTGACCTTAATAATCGCAATCGCACATTTTTCCCAAATCGTGCAGCCCGATTTTATGCATAAATATAAAACTTGTTGTCCGAAATAAATAAATAAGCTTCTAAGAAAAGTAGCAGCATGCCTCTACTCACAGAAACCCATTTCAGATTTAAAATCTCATTCATGTTGGTAATGCAAGTAACGGGTGTGTAATCGGTAGGTTTATAACTTGGAAAATAATACGACATTCCAATCACAATCAAATCTTTTGCATCCTTTGCTCGGAGACTCATAAAAGGATGTTATCTACTTCCCTGTGACTCACAACACCGAGAGCATCTGTAAACTGTTTCTGTCCTAAATCCTGTTTACTGTACATAAGCCACAAGCTTTCAGTCTCTTCACACCCCATCAACATAGGAACATCATACAGTCAAATCAGACGATTACGTGCTTAGCTTTTAATATCAGTATTCAACAGAGCCGGATTCAGCAGCATGTTAGCTGTCGAGCTGAATGAACTGCTATTGGCAGATGAAATATTCAATATAATAGCTGAGGATCGCTTTCTGCATATGGCATCATCCACCATGGCACCAGTCCAACATTTATAGAACATAAGAGTTAATGAACATAAAATACGTACAGTGTGTTTAAAATACTTTTTTTTTTTTGGTGATAGACAACAAACCTTGGTCGTCTCGGAGCCACGAGTCACATAAAATGTGTGTAAAGGTAAACAAACACACACCCACTCTCTCTCTCTTTCTCTCTCTCTCTGTGACACACACACACTTAAACACACGCATTTATACACCGACTCACACACATGTACACATATAGACTCGCGTTCACTCATACATATGGGCATATTGACTTACATATTCACACATTTATAAATACACACAGCTAGCGCGTGCTCTCCTCTCGTGCTAAGTGACGTTAGCAATTCCTCATATTTATGGACCACTAAACGTCTCCATAAAGCCGAATGCGACTCTAAATGAACGAAGAAGGGATTTGGAATCATAAAAACGCGGTCTTACCTTTGGAATAGAGAGATTTGGGAGAACTGGGGTCGATATCGGCGCTCAGGAGAGATATAAAATCAGAGGGCATGCTAGCATGCTAAAGCCTCATGAGATCAGAGGAAGCGACTCTTATCACTCTCAGCTTAAAGAGCAATGCATACGAAAAGAGAGATGTTTTAGTCATAAAACCCTAGTGACGGGTTTACAGCACGTGTACTGTAGTACAATTCACACCCAGGAACGTTTTAATAGCCTTTTTTCCCATCTGATTAGCTAGCCAGCCATAAGAGCCATTCACCTTTTTTCAGCGACTCCTCCCCCCTTTGTGCGCATGCGCACGATTCCCACTGTATCTGACATTATTATTGTTCGACCTTAACAGTATTAGACTTTGGTCTATCATATTACTTTTTTCTAACAAGTCATGCAGTGTAGTTGCAGCCAGTTAGACGTTGTGTAATATAATATAATGTATGCTTTGAATTATTACAGCACTTTGTTAATGCAAAGACATGCTCAAATAGATGAGTAATGCGCTCTGATGATCTAGGTTTTGGCTATTACTCAGTGTGACGCGGTCAGAGGTGGATGTAATGAGGTCAGCATATGGCAAGCCGTTTTATCTTAAAATTCCCCAGGGTTACTCACTGCAATTACATTTTTACTAGTAAAAATTCAATTAGAGAACTCACTCATTCAAATATTAGTAAGAATTCCAATTACGGAACTCTAAAAATGTATTTTTACTAGTTGTATGTCTCCACTGACTTCCTTTTTTATTTTCAATCACAGAGTTCAACAACTGAATTTTTCTTATAGAATTTTTTTTTTACAATTAGCCTCGAGAGCTCTACAACTGAATTATACTTAGAATATTCTCTATTATAATTATTACTAGTAAGATTCCAATTACAGAGCTTTACAATTGAATTTTTACCACTGACTTCCATTCATTTTTAATTACAAAGTTCTGTGACTGAATTTTTACTGGGGGGAAAAAATACAGCTGGAGATCTACAACTGAATTCTCACTAGTAACAAATTAAATTAGAAAGCTCTCTAATTCGATTTGAAGTAAGAATTCCAATTACAGAGCTCTAAAAATGTATTTTTACCAGTCACATGCCTCCATTGACTTCCATTCATTTTTAATTACAGAGCTCTACAATTTAAAAAATTAAAATTGAAATTAAAAAGTCAAAATTACAATTAGAGAGCTACAATGCAATTATTACTAGTTATATTTTAAATTAGAGAGCTCTGTAATTCAGTTTCCAATTTGAGCACTCTCTAATTAAATGTTTTACTAAAAACAATTAAGCTGTTTAATCCAATTCTTACAAATAAAAATGCAATGCATAACTCTTTAATTTTGTTTTACTAGCAGAAAAAAAACATTAAAAATATGTTAAATTGTAGAGTTCTCTAAATTAATTCCTACTAGTAAGAATTATTTGAATAGGAATTAGTTTAGAGAGAGCTCTCTATTTCAATTGGAGAGCTCATAAATTCAGTTTTTACAAGTAAGAATTGAATTAGAGAGCTAAAATTCAACATATCCTTAATGTGGTTTCATTTAGCTCAGCTGTATGTGATCCTGTCTGTCTGTAATCCAGCGAGGTACCAAACAGAAAGATGAAACGCAACTTTACTTTTGAATTCCCCAGAAAAAAAGCACCCACATCGGAAAAAAGAGCAAAAAAAAAAAACCTGACAAAGCGCCCACGGTTAGAAAGAAAGTCGTAGGAGTTCTTTCAGAAAACTTGAAAGCAGTGCTGCGACACTTGAATAACGAGCTGCTCTGGGAATAGTGCCACTTTAACGGTGATGACAAGAAACAAGTGAGACTATGAGAGTGTTTGAGATCCAAGTTAATGTTTCCTTCCTAATGTTTTCTTATCAGTGGCTGTGTGTTGAATTCAAACATGTTTTTATAAAATTAGGGTAAGTTTTATGAATAATTTAACTTGCAGCTCCTCCTGACTCCCAGCTGTAGGGTTTTGTCCTGTGTAAAGGACGTTATATTCTAGCAAAATTATCTTTTCATATCACAGTTTTAAGTATGGATGTCCTGTAAAGAGTGCATTCTGGGCGTTTCGAGATTTCCTTGTGGATGGCTGGCATTGATTTAACAGCGTTGTGGATACTTGATAATATTTTGTATATATGTATATGTATATGTATATATATATATTGCATAGAGCAAAATGCTACTTTAACCATTGCACATTAAAAAGAAATGTAAAAAGCATTAACAAATTACTACAACAGACGATGAACAGACAATGACAATAATATTTCTGCAACAATATTTAACGAGTGTTAAATATCACTGTAGTAATGAATGTCTATGTACAGCAAAATATATTTCCTTCATCAAAAAAACAAGTCCTACGTGATTTTTTTTCCTTCATTAAATATGTTGTCTTACTAGAAAATATGTCAAACTATGGAAACAAATTAGCTTGTAAATGCTGTTTCATGTTTTCTGCAGAACATTTTTATGGACCTGAGTGGGCAGAATTTTTCTTGATGGTATGAGTTATTTTACAGCATAGATCCATAAATGAAAGCCATCGCATTACAGTAAGTCTCTGGCCAGCAAAGCATTACAGAAAAACCAATGGCTTTTGAGGGTGAAACAAAGCTGAAAAAAACCAAAGATATGATCAGGAATCAGGAATAAGATCTGCAGCGTACCTGGCTTTAATGACCGTATACCAGCTCATTAACAGATAAAGGAGATTCCCCTGCTCAGAAACCTTCTTTAATTGTATAACAGCAACATGTTGACCTTTACCTTCATCTGACTGTATTTATTTGCGTTTTACTTGTAGTTTGCCATTCGACTTTGCAACACGAGCACAAAATAAAAGCTAAATCAGGATAACACTTATAGATATACTAAGATACACTAGATCAATGTTGTTGTATATATATTTCTTTTCATACAGAAACATGTTAAATTCTCAACATTCCAAATTCCAAGCACACGCTGCATTCTCAGCATTGCCTCAAGGGGGCATTTATTGACACAGACCTATAAGTAAGTTTTCCCTATTTTGGGTCAACGAAGTCTGTAAGGACAAGGCCGTTTACTTGGCGGTCATCTTGGGAGTGCACTTAGACAGCTATTTATAATGATGCTGACCAACAGCAGTAGCTGCATGATGCTGTCATCAAACATCAAAAACCAGCATAAAGACCAGGTTGTGATTTTGGCTTGTTGGATGGCAGAACTTATGTTGGGCATTGCAATATCTCCCAATTATCATAAAATCTATGGTCCAATTAATAAACCCCTCCCCACAGCCACTGGTCACCTCAATCACCTATCATTTCATATAATGAGTTCAAGAAACACTTCAAACTTCAAACGTGCATGATGTGTGCGAGTGACCGCAAACAGCTTCAGTGTCCGTATCAGAGACGAACTGCTTCACAGATGTGTGCAGTTCAAACTGTCTAAGCATTTATGACAGGGAAAGCCCCTTACACTCGAGAACGAAGACGTGTTACGTGTTTCTTGGAGGTTACAGTACATTGAAGAATGGTCATATGACTTTTTACATACACCATGTGGGTTTACAAAACCCGTTTCCATTGCATTTTGAATAGCCTGAAAAACCACCTCATGTGAGCGTAAAAAAAACGTTGTGATATTTAGGAGTTTGGCGAAATTGACACTTTTTCATTATGCACATTTTGAAGGTTAATGGAAACGCAGCTACTGATTTTATAGGCTATTATGGTACTTTTTTTTCTCTCTTTCGTTTACTTTGAATCGAATGACGTCAAACGTTGCTGAACTGAAATTGTGGGTCTGTTGCATCTCTTCAATGGCGTTGCTCATGGCAGAAGTAGAAAACCTCTTTTACATTTCAATCACCAATGCAACTGTCAAAAACTTGAGGTTTTTAGGCAGCATTTCAATTTGCACAATTTTAGGGTAATAGAAACGGGGCCAGTAATGATATCGGGATACATTGCCAATTCTCTGCTGAGGTTAAGGTTAAGGTTTTGATATTTTACTGTCATATAAGCTGTGACAAAAAGATCTTAAGAATCGGCTACACCGCAGGATTTGTATAAAACAAAAACAGAAAGAAAGAAATGTGCGAGCGATTCAAACATTTGAATAGTGCACAAGAAGAAGCAGTACAAGGAAAATAAAGTACTACCTGAAGTACTAAAAATGGTGTGTGCATGTGCACTAAGATCGGGTTGGAAAATCTGATGGGTATAATTGATACTTCATTCTCCTCAACCAATCAATCTTCACCAGTGCATCTAGTTCCACCCCATTCAACTGCTCCAAGCACATATAGGCGTCCACCATCTTGGAGAGGTCAACTTGATGTTATTCACCATACTGTAGGTTTGCACAGAGCCGTTGAGTCATTCTGCGCTGGATTGTGGTATTACTATGGTGGTGGATGGCTTACGTCGTAGCAGCCCATAGAAACAGTCGCTAATGGGGCATCTATGTATATATGCCCCTGGACATTCATTGGCCCCCCCAAAAAAACTAGCTAACCGAGTAATGATAGAGACTCTTGAGTAGCAGCTCTATCGCACATTTGAACGCTGGAGTTGTAACTACACGAGGCAAATAAACCAATAGCATCTGTACTCCGGGCTTAATTTTTCCAGCCTACATCTACTAGCTAATGATTTTCTTATGGATACAACCTTGGATTATAGTCATCCACACACAGAAATGTTTCTTTTTCCTCTTTTTATCTTATTGCCACAACTGTATTAGATCACTAAACCTAAGCCTTCCATATAAAACCTTTTTTATTGTCTACGGGCACCTCCCTCCATCCCTCTCTTCCCCCTGTTTTTGGTGTGTCATGCAGTATAGCTGTTGTTAGGGCTGACTGCGTTTCTCTCTAGTGGGACTCTTTATGTGTCACTGTTGTGCATGCTGCAGTGACAATGGGAGTGAATGTGTGACTGTGCATGTAGGGGTGGGGAAAAGAGAGGGAGCGAGAGAGATAGAGCGCGTACACGAGGCAGGAGGCGCTCCCTCTAATCCCGGCTGCGACGCCAAACAGCATTGCACCGGCTGTTACAATAGACTTAATGGAGGCTCAGGCAGACTCTGGTGCTGCAGGTAAGAGCAAACATTTCTTCTGCCAGCATGCTGTGATGCATTTAAACGCGCATTCCCATTGAATTCAATAGGCTGCTGTAAGAGCTGCCACCATGTCTTTTTGAACGCACAGACAAAGCAAGCAGTCAGAGGACGCCGGTAGTGCTGCTCAGCAGCTGGCATTTATGCACATGGGAGAAGGCACAGCAACTTGGATACATTTAGGGTGGTGGCTTTTGAATCACAGCAGAAATGTCAGACGATTACTAGAACTGCTATGCGAATACACGACAAAGGTCAGCAGTGAGGGGGTTTTCGAATGCAAGCCTTTTTATTTTTGAGAATTTGACATTGAGTTGCATCTATTGCAGTGGTTGCTTTGGGACAATGGGAGTTGGGTACCACTGGCCGCTGCTAAAAATATAGTTAATCTCGGCTTGTATGGTTTAGATGGAGAGCCTATTGGAATAAGCAAATTTATTCCAATCCATGCACCAATATTTGCATGACTAGCACGCACAAAAAGAGAACAAGCCAGCTGAATCTGCTGTGTGTGGGCTAATGAGAGGAATGAGGTAGAGAGGGATGACCCGCAGACTGCGGAGAACGGCCACAGCTGGAAAAGTCTGTATCATCACATAATGTTAATGCCTTTGCTTAAATTATTAAAATAAATCTATGTGAAACCGCTTACAAAGTTATTCATGCTTTCTGAACCGTATGTAAGTTCTATCTTTTAAATTTTGTGAGCCCACAGCCATTGCAGCCCCAACTGAGGCCTCGCCAAAACACAAGGAACCGGCTGTTATTATCTGCATCTATAGAAAATATAATGAAATAAAATATTAATATAAAATAATTATACAATAACACATCATAATACTGTAAAAGGATTTTGTTTGACAAAAAAAAAAGTTGTATTAAAAAAAGAAAAATTGCAGAACATTACTGCATATCTCAAAAATATGCATTCCAAAAATACATATCTAGTTGTCCATCTGTTTTTTTGTCCCGTGTGTGTAATCAAACTGCTTTCAATGATATGAAATGCTTGTCTGCTTTGACTACTGCCGCAAGAAATCAATAGAGGGCTGAAAGCTCTTTAAACACTCAGGGAAACACAAGCATCTTCTGTTTCACTTCTTTGGCAACCGCTGACAATCCCCATTAGAGAACGAGACATGGAAAGCAAGAGATTCGCTGTAGACATAGAGCTATACTGTGATTGAGAACCCCAGAGCAACCGCATAGCAATGCTCAAGCTAGTACAAAATAACTTCAACCCAAAATATCATCAATCAATCGCATCAATCAATCAATCAATCACTGGCAACAACTCAGAACATCTTAGCAACCATTTAGCAATGTGCTAACAACCATCCAGAACACCCTTACAACCACTGAGCAATGTGTTAAAAGTCATCCAGAACACCTTATTAACACGTAGCAATGTGCTGACAGCCACCCAGAACACATAGCAAACAGTACTTGGCAGCGCACTTGCACTTAGCAATGTGCTAACAGTCATTCAGAACACACTAGCAACCACATATTAGCAATGTGCTAACAGCCATCTAGAACACATGGAAAAAGCATTAAAATGCTAAGAAGTGGACTAAAATGTATTAAAAACACCCAAGACACCTTAGCAAATACACAGCTATATTCTGGCTACCACACAGAACACCCTAGCAACCATTTCAACCTTTTTTTTCCCAACACGTAAGCCGTAAGGTAATCCGTGTGAGACTTCTGGTGCATTAGCTGCTGTAGGGAAATAATAAGAATAATTGAAAACGGTAAAATGGTTCTCAACTTGAGCCCTCAAGCTCAACTTTCCTGCAGAATTTAGCCTCTTTATTATTTATTTATTTTTCTTTATTAATTTTGTTGTAGAGCCACTTAGAGATCGAGAGTTCCAGAAGCTTCTGAAGTCCTCCAGCTCTGCCAGTCTCATCAGCGAGGCGTCCCACAATGCTTCAGGAGAGCATGCCGGTACCCCGTCACATCATGGCAGCCAGGTGCTCATCACAGAGAAACGGCGTGAGTGAAACAAGAGCTCATGCAGGTCATATTTCATCCCAGTCAAAACAACTCTAAAGAAGAAGTCACGTTTTGTGCAACAAAGATTCTCACTTTAACCAATATCGTTTTGTGTGGCTTTTTAATGTGTCGTGACAGATCGCTGTAGAGCCTCAGTTCAAAGGCATGTGAACCTATCGTCTTTTCATACTTATTTTAAGTGGTTAAAGCATGACATGGTGGATTAGAACACCTGCAAAGGGTCCATTCTGACTTCTTTATCTCACAATTCTTACTTTATAACATGGAATTGCAACTTTATATCCTGTAATTCTGACATCATAACTAACAATTGCATTTTTATGTCACAATTTTTGTCTCGAAGTGACAGTTGTTGTTTTTTTCAGTGGTGGAAACAGGCTTCCATGCTTAATAGCATATTCTTTAGTACACAACATGTCTGAGCAAAGAACAATAAAGTCAATTTAAAAAGGATCACTAAACAATTCTTAACAGGTCATCTCATCATAGTTACATTCTGCTATCTTCTGCCTGATCTCAGAGCCTCTCAGCAGTGTGTCTTCTTTGGAGGTACACTTTGACCTCCTGGACCTGACGGAGCTCACAGACATGTCTGACCAGGAGCTGGGGGAGGTGTTTGCTGATTCAGATGAGGAGAACCATACAGAATCCCTAGCAAGTGAGTCAGCTCTCAGACTTGTACAGTTTTTTTTCCATACCAGGAGCTTTAAAGTGAAATCGACCCAGTCCTCAAACATAATCTTTAGAATCTCATTTAAAAATTAAAGTAAGGAGAAATAGAGCACTGCAGGGATGATGACATATTTTTGTAGGTCATCTCAGAAGTTAGCAGCCCCCGCTTCCCTCTACAAGAAACCAAGAGAAAATAAGCCCTGTGGCCAGGTTAGGCTACAAACAAACTACAACATGGCTGCATTACCCAAATGCTGTTAATAATTTAATGTTTTTAATATCTTCAAGATATATTAGTTTGCAAAAGCATGAGTATTAACACAATTAAGACAATTTCTGTTTAAGGTCTCTTTCCTGCAGTACTCTATTTTCTATGACTGAATGTTCAGTGAGAAGCAAGACAAATAAAACGAATGGATAACATTTTTGAGTATGTTGGATACTGCTGGCACGGTTCAGGTTTTCCAAGGAAATCTACAGTGAGCCCATTATTATTTGATTAAGTTCTGAGCTGAAGTGAACAAATGTGTACATATTAAATATTTAAACTATGAGGCAATGTTAGTGGTATTTTGAGCAATCCAGATTAGCATTACCTCGAACCTGCTGCTTAAATGTTATGCTCCCTGGTCTTTTCAGTTACGCGAAGAGCATTTGTCTAAACCCCAAATTTGTCTGTGCTTAAAATGAAGACTGGGAGGCATTTTTTTAATACATATTTATTATTATTCACTTGATTGTACTATGAATAAAACTTAACTTTAACTAAACAACCGCTATGTCTATCACTCATCCGGCCTCAGAATGCTGAGTCTCATTGAAAATGAATGACATCCGGATGCTTAGTTTTTTTTACTACAAATCCCTGTCAGTGTGAACATCCCTAAAGACAGCATGTTGAGGAGTCAAACAGACATGACTCATATAAGCTCTGTTCCAAAATCTGCTGTCTACTGCCCACATCGGTGGCAACTCTCTAAAGTAGCATATTTCAAGGAATCTCTAAAGTACTGGTTTAAATAGCTCATGATTGGCAGCAGCTCAGGGACTGACCTACGGGGTGACCAGGGGAGGCCATAAACTGAAGTGTGGCCATCCTTTGACGACTTGGTTGAACCCCCCATGGTTCCCAGGGAATAATAGTTTAGCTCCAACTTGCCACAAGTTGAAAGTTTCTAGTGCTCCTCAAATGTATGTGACTAACTAGTTCAGGTTTGTGTAATAGGGGTTGGAAATAAACTCTGAGACTTCTTTCCAACCCTTTCTCCAACACACCTGTCAATAGTTATCAAGCAACCCTGAACACCTTTATTAGCTAGTTCAAGTGTGTTTGATTGGGTACGGTAGTCCCCAGGAGCATGGTTGAAGACACCTTGTCCTATACCGGGGTAGGCAATGTCAGTCCTGGGGCCGGTTGCATAAAAGGTTAAGACTGTTCTTAAAAAGTTAGTCAACTAAACAACATTTTTCTTTAAGACTGGTCACAGTTTTTTTTAATTCAGTTACATAAAAATGTATATTAGTCTAAGGTACAAAAAATAAAACGGATTACTCTTGGCTAACTGCTATTTACACTGTCTTAACATGAAGGCTACGTTTATGCAACTGGTCCCTGCGGTGCCAATGTTCTGCAGAGTTTAGCTCCAACCCTGAAAAAAACCTCACCTGCCTACTTTAGAATTGAGCCAAAAGAAAGGTGGGTTAGAAGGCAACTTCTAAACTTTGCTGCATACCTTTTGGAACAGCTTTCATGAGTTGACCTATGCTACCTTAAAATGCCATCATGGTAGGTAACTGACTAGATTTTGGAACAGAGCTATGGCCAGTGGTTTAGAAGGTGTTTTTCATTAGTTGGTTTTGTGAGTTCACCCCACAGATCACCAGCAGCCACCATTACCTAGATTTCCACACAGTGGTTACGTCCGCTCGCCCTCCTGGACCCGCGGTGGAAAAGGTGAACAGCAACCAAGAGATCGAAAGCACCACAGTGACTCCGAAAACACAGAACCAATGTTGAAGATAGAGCGCTCTCAATCCCAGCAGCCTTGAGCCTGGGACAGCTACAGGGGCTCATGAAGAAAACAAAGCCCTTGTGGGGAAAGTGGAGGTTCCTTCTCAAGCTAGAGGATGGGGAACTCTTGGGATCAAAGGACACGGAGATCCCACCTAAAGATAATGCAATCCCTTTGTCCATTATGGACAAGAAGAGAGCTCCAAAAAAGCTGGGGTAAGTGTAGACTATTCCTCAAGATGGAACAGACTTCATCCAACTAAGATTTTGGAACGCCTCTTTGGGACAGAGTTATTTTCAGTCTTCTCCATGTGACTACTGCATATGGAGAACTTGAAGCATGATGTAGCATTATGGACAACACTGGCTCAAGAAAAGTGAATCTAAGGAGCAACTGAGGAATTCCATAGTGATTCGAATCTTCAAGGAACTGTTTAAAGGACAGCGCAGTGCATCGAAGCAGCAACTGTGATAAGACATTTTCAGAGAACCTACATCATATTTCAAGACATAGCAATGCAGAGAAGAATTCCCAACAAAAGTGTCCTTTGAGGAGATTCTGCATGAAAATAGGGAAACCCAGAAACAAAGTGAAAAATTCTGTAAATAATCCATGCCTTAGGCCTGAAACATACCCTATGCAGGTACATGAATGCAGGCACTTTGAGCTACACAGTATTGATTTGATACATGTTTGCATTTCAGAATTTGTCAGAACAGAATTCATATTGCACTGGTTTCTCATCTTCACCAACTAGAGGGTATTGAACTACTATTAGCATAAACCTGTGGAACCCAATCTCGATATGGAAGGCCACCTTCCTGTGGACGTAAGCTCCATCCTGCCCTAACACATTGGATAGGATTGGATAACCCTGCATAAGCAGTCTTCCCTGGTCAGTTTTATCCCTTACGGCAGTGCTTTCCAACCCTTTTCCTGGAGGCACACCGACAGTACATGGTTTAAAAACTTGCTAAATCAAATACACCTGATTTATCAGCTCAACAGTACTGCAAGACCTGAACATATAGGTCAGATAAGGGATACATCTAAAAAGTGACGGTGTTGGTACTGTTGGTGTGCCTCAATACATGGAGTGTTACTGCTGTCATGTTGGAATATCAGTTTCTACAGTATACTGTGTTTTGGTACTTTTTGGTAAGTGAGTACTGAGGTTTGTTACAGCCGCAGTAACCCAAAAACACAAATTGCATATGTACAGCAGGACCACACTGGTGTAGAATATGTTTCTGGCCTAACTTAATGCGTACAGCAAGTTGCACTTGAATTAATGAAAAGGACATGAATCTTTTAGCTCTGTATCATGACATGTCATGAATAATTTCACATCAAGACAACATTCAAATCAGTCCTCAGTTGTAATCACTGATGCACAGCGGGAAAATATGCCTGATCGACATATAATCCTAAAGGTGAAAAAGCTTTTGGGTGGGAATTCCAAATGCAAATCTCTAAAAGTAAAATTCTGTTCTACTGTATTTATCACCAGGGTTATTACAGGGTTCAATGATGTCAAGAATGATCTATACACAGGGTCACATTGGAGAAGAAATTCACAACTACCAGATTCATTAACAAGTCTGCCAAATGAAGGAGGTCACAAATCTAACAGAAATAAATGTGAAATGTCAACGATTGGATGGTTTTTCCTTTTTCTTTCTCCAATTTATTTTACTGTATTTATTACTGTAGAACACAGGTCTTGTGATACAACACCCTCTCAATCAGCTCTAAATGGAGACAGCATGGTACAATTTAATTTAATAGATTATATGGGTAGCACTGGACACCAAAGCATGCTACATGTGATTTGCAACTCAAGAGGTTTGAGACAAACAGTGCTTTTGTCTGAGGAGATGACTTTTGTAAAGAATATTCACAAACATAAACTGGGCTTATTATATTCATAATTTAACAACCATAATAAATAATACCAAGATTGTATCTCAATGCATTGCCATTATATTTTGAGTTGGCACTGATTCTGGATGCTACTTGGCTAACTCTCTAAAATCTTATCATCTAAAATGGGAGCGTCCCCGATGAGCAGAATGCTTGGAAGAGGAAGTATGATAAATCCTCCACACTGACATCAGCAGAAGTAGGGCAAAGCTAGACTCTATGGTGCCTAGAGATACAATATATAAAAAGTGCTAGAAGAGCTTTTTGCCACTTTTACAGATTAGAAACTGTAAATATAGCCAAAGAGTATGTTGAATTTATAAATACGTATACTAGGATGCACCAAATTTCAACCTGCAAAAATGACTCAATTAATTCTAAGGGTCAGATGTAAGGTGGAAATTGGTCACGAAAGATTAAATGATAATGTTTTGCGTGTGTGGACGCGCAAGAAACCTTGTCAAAAATTAGAAAATGACCTTGTGAAAAAACAACTCCTTTAATTTAATTAAATAATCACAATTTCACTTTCAACACATTTTTTCTTAGAACGCAAATGAAAGTTGTACACATATACATTTCTTACACTTCTATTAAGAGGAAGAGAGGATACAAATGGAAGAATTGAGTTTATGATATAATGAAAGAAATTGAAAGATAAAAAAAGAACTAATAAGATATTTCTATCTGGCATAAAGAGTTCAAGGTGTTGGCTGTTGAAGTTTATCAGGCATAGTTTATGTCAACGTAATGCACAGATTAAGGCATTTCAAATTCAACATTTTCCTGCTTTGAATGAACAAAGGAGGTGAAATGCAAATACCAACAAAATTCACAACCTCCTTCTTTTAAGCCAAGAAGACTCTGCTTTCCCACTGAGTTTCCACAGTAAGGCAAGTGTCAGAGGCAGGTGAAAATTAATTCAAGCAGCCTGTTTTTCCTGTGAAGCTGGAGGTTCTTCCTGGGTTTCTCCTCTCTCTTTGTTCCAGTCCTTCAACCCTTCAGGAAGATTTGTATCTTCCTCAAAACTTCCAGTGCCCTCCACAAACTCCTCATATGTGGATTTCTCCTCAAATGGCCTGGGCCCCAGCAACTCTATCATATCAGCTTTGTCTAGAACTTCTTTTTCCAGCAAGCGTTTACCAACCTATTAAAAAAAAAAAATTGCGTATTTATCAACTAGGCTACATGATGATGATGGTCACTTTGCAGTTCTTCATGCTTGAAATATTTAACACTGGGTCATTCTAAATCCTGGAAAAACACTGTTTTACACTGCTCGTAATTTCCCCAGAGCTTACAATTTATCCTATGCATTTATAAGTGCACGTTTCACACTGTACATTAAAGTTTCTCCCAGAATGGACTTACTAAACATAAGAATTAAACACTCCAATGAAAATGAAGCGTTTTTCATCACTATTTGACAAATTTCCCCTCAAGCCCCTGAATAGACTGTTTACATGCTGTGCTCCTGTCACATTGCAAAGCATGTAAATGTGAGGAACGAATCCAGATGTCTGTTGCTAAGCATTTAGTTTCACACAGTACAGGTTTGCCACTGCAATGCAGGGTTAACACAGCAGAAGCATTTCCAGCCCTTAAAAGCAGTGCTAGCCCCGCTTCTAAACTACAAGCATGAAATGTTACTTTATCCCGGGTTTAAAGTTGGGTTTAGAATGATGATAACCCAGGGTTAAGCGCAGTAGTGTGAAAAGCCCTTCTTAGCTTCACTCAAAATATAAACTAAAAACTTTGATTTGAGATATGGCGGAGTGATTATACATCTAATTTGCCTTATTTAAAGAAAAATGTGTCCAAGGACTGAACCCTGAGGTACTCCGCAGGTCACTAGATCTGGCATCTCTGGCTTGATTTGAAAGCTGTTGTAATGGCAGCTAGATGCCACTCTCTTTAAAGCAATAAATCCAAACAAAGCCCACTCTTTTCCAGGATAAAGTAATATCAAGCTGTTGGCTGTTCTCACCATTTCCACCTGCTCGTGTTTCTCAGTGATGAGTTCCAGTGTTCTCTTGAAGGCCCGGTCGACCAGATCTCTGACCTCCTCATCAATGAGTTCAGCAGTAGCCTCGCTATAGGGCTTCTCCAGAACCATCTCACCCTGCCGGGGCAGGTCAAATGACACTTGCCCCACTTTCTCGCTCATGCCAAACTGAACAATCTACAACAGAAAGTAAGAGAGATTTGGCTTGCAGTCATAAAGTTATAGGTTGAAAGTCTCAAGAAGCAATCAATGGGCTATCAACACTATGTTGACTGCATTACCTGCCAGAACAGTCGAATAATCACAGATTGTTGGCAGATTAAAAAAAAAGTTAACTTAGTTTCAAAACGGATTGTTCTGTAAGTATAGTACATTTTAATAAAAGTTTCTGCTATTGAAAAAAAAAAAAGGGTTTAATGTTGCCATTTCGTTATAGCAAATGCTGGAGCACACTGAACCACTGGATATATGATATAAAGTAAGTGCAATTCCTCCACCTGAGCATATGCTGACTGTGTGACCTTCTTAAGGTCGTCATGAGCCCCAGTCGTAATCCTGCCAAAAAACACCTTCTCAGCCGCGCGCCCACCGAGCATCATACACATCCTGTCGAATAGCTGCTCCCGTGTATATAAATACTGCTCTTTTGGAAGGTATTGTGCATAGCCCAAGCCTTTCCCTCTTGGAATTATGGAAACCTAGAACATAAAATTACAAAATGTACACATGAATGACTAAATTTGAACTGTACTATACAGCTGCGATGGTTAGGTTAGGGATATCCAATTATGTAAGAGGTATTTCAAAATATGTTTGGAAATAATATCACCTTGAGCAATGGGTCAGCATGTTGGAGAAACCAGCCCACTACAGCATGCCCTGCTTCATGATAAGCTACAGTCTTTTTCTCAGTGGGTTGTAAAACCTGAGTCTTCTTCTCCAGACCTGTAACATAAGAGCACAAAATATGGAATGACTAAGAAATGTATTTAATGTTAAATTTAGGACAGTTAGCCCACTCAAGCATTCACACAAAGAAAGCTTCGGCACCAGTAGAAAAAAAGGAAAGAATTAAGAAAGTCTATATTCCTACTTTGTGTTATCTAATGGAAGGAAGCATGTAGATAAGAAAAATAAATGGGAGCCAGGACTGAACCCTGAGGTACACCGCAGGTCACTGCTGATGTCATTAACAAGACATGCAAATCTGAACATGTACATCATCGTTAGAAGGATGTTTGTAGGATATGCTGTAATTCTAAGCTCTTCCGTTTACCTCCAATGACTCTGTCGATGGCATGCTCAAAGTGCTTAACATTGATGAATTTGTTTAGATGTCTGGCAGCAATGAGAGCTGCTTCATTACAGACATTTGCGATATCAGCACCTGGAGGAGAGAAAAATTAGGGTCTTTATATACCAATAACGCAGCAATATTTTGGCTGTGCTTAAGATTACTTAATTACCATATCAGCTACATCAGCCTACGCTCACACATGAATTTCAAATATATAATTATCCTACAACATATCATTTTCTTGCTAAGGCCTGCACATTTATTCTGTTCAATAGGAAAAGGAGCGACTAACTAAACCAGTGCTCTCTCACCAGTGAACCCGGGTGTAGCAGCAGCCATCTTCCTTGCAATGCCATCACGGTCCAGATTTGGGTCCAGTTTAAGTGGCCGGAGATGCACTTTGAATATGGATGCTCGACCCTTAATATCAGGAGGTCCTGAAAGATTGACAGAGGACAAACCTTAGATAGTAGAAAAGATTTGTCCTAAGCCCACTACACATTAATATAACTGGTGGTCAACTCAGTTTGAAAGACAAATAACACAAATTTTCATAATATATTTACTGAATTA
>JAUMHG010000079.1:13554847-13567766 GCA_032359395.1 Enteromius anoplus | reverse complement strand
GCAATACCAGCAGGAGCTTAGTCTTCAAGTGGGACACCCAAGTTGGACAGGTCTGAAGGTAGAGGCCTGACAAAGTGGAATCCACTTCTCCAGGCTGGCTTTGGACACAGCTAACAACACAATTCAGCAAGGAAAATGGAAAAAACTGTGCTTGAACATGATGTGTACATATGATGCCCCCTTCACATTTCTGACTGCCCCCTCATAAGTGCCTGTCTAGAACCGGCCCTGCACCTTAATGCAAATTAAGATTGTATGTCAGAACATACAACCAGACTTTCCTCTGCCTACTGCATTGCCAGTAAAATTGCCATCATTTTGGTTGTAAAAACGGATACATGATTAATTAACCTCTTCACAACACTATACATGGAATGTATATTGCTGCTGCTGTGTAACCGCAGTCTGGATTTTTTGATCCATCTATATATTTGATATAATATATTTGATATATATTTGAATACAATTTAAATATTTTTGTTTCAAATATTGATCTACTGTACTATTTCCTCTTTAGTCATACACCTATTCTTATCGTTAATTTTACCATGCACCAGTAAATCTACTAACGGCATTTGAAACAACCAAGGAGGTACAACAGGTATTAATTACTACTGGAGGGCTTGTTTTTATACAATCAGTTCCTATTTTCTTGGCCTCCATATCTGCATTCCACCCAAACCCCTGTATACTCATGTACTTACTCATTCTTTGACTGGATGGGTACATGCCCCCTTAGAATTCCAATATGCCATCTTTTACTTAAATGCCCTAAATTTGGCATCTCTGCCATTTCCGTCTGCCTTGTTAGACACACCCAATTCAGGTCTTGCAGTCTCTATTGAAGAGCTGATGAGTTGACTCAGGCGTGTCTGATAAGTGAGGAATACGAAATGTGCAGGGCAGGAGTGCTTGTTTGAAATTGACCGAACTAAATATGTGGAACTTTTTTCACTTAAAATCTTACTTGTTCATGACTCTTCTGTCACCTGTCGAGGGGTCTTCTTTTCGAAGAGAATGTCTTGCCTGCAGAAGTCTTGCAGAGATGCTTTTTCACTGTTTTCACTTTACGCTTCATCTCTAAAACTGACTGACTGACCAAATAAATAAGTTGAAAACATAACTTTTCAATGCCTGAGTGAAACTCATTGCAACATTGTTCACAAAAACACTAATAAAAGCAAACTAGTGGACTTTAGCTTGCTTTAAAATGGAAGGTGATGCCCCTCTACTTTTTGGATTAATGAAATGGCTACAGCCTCTCCATGGAAAAGCTGACTTGTGCAGTAAAAGGGAAACATTTTTACAATATTTAGAACACTTCTTTTGTATTGGGTATCTCCACTATTGTATTTAAAACTAATTCAAATAAATATACATTGGAAAAAAGAAGCATTGTTCGCAAAGCTTTCTAAATTTTATTGCTTCATAAAGAACACAAAAGAACATGTGAAACGTACAAACAAAAGAACTAACTAAAATACATCACAATATATGCACTGTTTTTACCCGTCATTTACAAAACTAGCTTAACTCTTGACTCAAAACACCAACATACTGAACCTACAAAACAAAAATTAATTATTTATTATTATTATTATTATTGACTGGACAATGCCATTTTCTTCAAAACTGATGTAGAGCCGGATGTGCTCAGTTAATGTACTGCAGAAGACTGAGGATCTGTTCTATTCAGTCACTATCGCTGGTGCTCTCAGAGCTGACGTAAAAGCCCTCCTCTCCCACCTCAGCCAGGAACAAGTGCCCTGAGCCAAAACAACACACACCGTTTAAACCACGTTCAAGAAAAATAGCACAATTTCACAGTAACTCTCGATTGTATTTATTTATTATTTTTGACTCATTTTTTAATTCTCTGAATCCGAGTGCTTTATATATATATATATATATATATATATATTTATGTGTGTGTGTAAAAATTTACTAAATATATGCTCTGCGTGTGTGTTTTATATATGCATTATAAATACAAAGTTCACAAACATCGTATAAACAAAAATGTTATTTGGATGGATTCATTGTTTTGTTAGCACCACGTAAGAAGTCCTGCCTTTAGCTGTTTGTGGTCAAAACTGACCAATCATAGGAAATAAATGAGGAAGACTGTAACATGAAGTAAAGGGAGGGGTAAATAAGACCCCCCCCCAAAAAATTCATAACTGTATTGATAAAATTAAAAATTACTCTTATCCAATCAATAGTTTTCTCAGGAAGGTTAACCGCTCAGTTATCTATTAAATCCTCACCGTTTAATGAAGACACACGAGTCTCATCAATGAAATCGAATTCATAGCTGACAAACGAACTCTGTAGAGAAACAGAAATAAAAGTGTGCGTTGAAAAAAATATATGAATTATTATAAATCAAATTATACTGCCATTCAACATTTTGGGTGCAGTACGAGTCTACTATGGAGTCTACTATTACTAAAGCTGTATTTATTTGATCATAATTGAAATAAAATACAGTAATACTGTAAAATAGAACTGCAATTTCTAATATTTGCTTCCTATTCTAATGTACTTTAAGATATAATATACTTCTGTGATGCAGTGCCACACGATTCATTAGAAATCATTCTCATATTTGGATTTGTCATCGCTGTTCTTTTTAACAGTTTTGAAGGATCATGTGATCATGAAGACTGAAGTAACGCAGAAAAAAAAAATCAGCTTTGCTTCACAGGAATAGGCTATATTTTAAAGTATGGGGGTGGGCCATTTATATGGATACACTTTAATAAAATGGGAATGGTTGGTGGTATTAACTTCCTGTTTGTGGCACATTAGTATATGTGAAGGGGGAAACTTTTCAAGATGGGTGGTGTTTTGATATATCTCCAACCATTCCCATTTTATTAAGGTGTATCCATATAAATGGCCCACCCCCGTACTTTAAAGTAGAAAACTGTGATTTTAAATTGTAATACTATTTCACAACATTACAGTTTGATAGTGGATTTTTTAATCAAATAGATACAGCCTTGATGAACTTAAGAATTCAGAATGCTTTCTAATAAACTGTCCCATTTTAATAAGATATAGATGCCACCTTGTGTTTGAGGAGTGTTCTCCAGTCCCGGTTTTCCTTTTTCTTCAGCTTGATCACCGGCTCATTGCACCTCATTTTCCATGAGCACTCCTCTGCGATGATGTCACCAGACAGCTCAAGCTTTGTATAGTAATGTCGGTCATTCACGTACCCACTGAGAATCAAACACATGAAAAATGACCATCAAATATATACATGTAAGACTCCATATATCAATGCACGTGTCGTTTGCTATTCTGTCAAATGAAGGAAATCCAGGCGTTTTCCAGCATGAAACGTGAACATGAATAACTGACTGAACAAACAGATGCTTTCTAATCACAAGACCTGTAAATGACAGCATCAGAGTAGAAATCACACTTCTGCATCACTGGACTGATGAGCTTTATGTAGACCATGACCAACTCGCCCCTCTGGAACCACTTGATCTGTGGGTGAAAACTAGACAGAAACACATATGAAAAAAGTCAAATCCCTTCACACATGGTATGTCTGTGAAGTTTACTTTATAAGATCTTTCAGACTCACCTGGTAGGCTGGAAGGAGAAAAGGGCTGGATTCTGTGGTTTATTGACGCTCTTTAATGTGCTGGAGCTCAAGGATTCATCTTTGCCTACATAAACAATGTGGGCAAAAATTGAGTGTAAATGGGAATAAATGGACTAGTTGACTTCAAACTATTGCTTACATGTGAATAAACATGCCTGTTTCACAGGTGGCAGGTCTGGTCTGCTTCAGAGATGAGAATCCATTCAGTTCAGGTCTAAAAATAAAGAAAAAAAGAACTTGGATAATATAGCCTGATGACCAATAACTAGTTGTGTGAACTATCCCTTTAAAGTTCGGTCACATTTACTGTAGTTTAGAGGATTTCTGCAGACCAAACCCAGCCGTTTCAATAGGAATGCATTATTATGAATTTCTGGACTTAAGATTTCCCCACGCATACTTCACGATGGATTCAAGTTGATTACAAGGACTCGCCACATTCAAAACAAGAGACATCTGTGTGAGCTGTGCTTCAAACATCTCTACACTACTAACGGCAGTCAGTTTCTACACAATCTGTGAAAAATATAGCAATTTAATGAAAAATGATTTTGAGTAGGAGAGAGTAGAGTTGCATATCTCGAAGCTATGGAGTCAATCATAATAGCAATATAAGACATTTAGGATTCCAAAGAATACATCAGTTAAATGTACTAACCTCATGATATTCATGCTTGCCTCATAATGTTCATCATCATCATCATCACCACCACTGTCCTTCGTGTCTCCATTGCACTGGGTAACACTGTTGTTCTGGGGGCTGATGGAAGTCTGGCTGAACTCCAAGGTGTTATGACCGTTGACTAAATCCTTCATCCTACTGGCCAGAACATCTCCTATAACCTCAACTCTCTGCTCTAAGGATGATGAAGGGCTTTCAAACCTGTCAAACAAAAAAAAATGTATGTATAAAATCTGAATTTTTCACCAGATGACTAGAAATAACTATATTTGTAAATGGTTAGTTGGGTAATTTTGTTGGCGAGTGAATCGGTAAAGAAACACCACATTTATTTTTTTAAATAATATATTCCAAAATACTTTCAAATACAGAATTGAGAGGGGAAAAAACAAATACTGAGAAACTTTTATTTATGCCTTCATTGATTTCCAGTCCTAGTACAATAAAACACATGTACAGATATTTAAACTTACACATCATAGTAGTGTTTGATGTGAATTAAAAATAACAGCAGCAATGAAAGAAAAAAAAAAACCCGTCTCAATATACTTATCAGTATGTTTGGTTTTCTTCACGCAATCTCGGTTCCCTGACATAAACAAGAATTGAGTATTGTGTTAAACCACACTTAAAAGGGAGAACTATTTTCTGTCAAATGCTAATATTAATACTGAAGATTGGTGAGCCACCCCCTCGTATGTTAACCTCAAGAACCGTCTGCGTTGAGGGGCTATATTTGACATGAATATGGATCTTTATAACCGACTGATATGATACAGATTTGCTTCAAAAGTCAAATGGACCTCAGTAGCTCGAGGTCAAGAAAGAGTCCACCAGCTTTCTTTGAGGAACATTTTGTAGCACTTATTTCCTTGTACCACCTCTTATCAGGCCGCACTGGTTAGACGGCTCCCTTCACCAGTGCACACTTCACTTTGGAACTGAGAACATTGTCTTGAAGTGAAGAAGGGAGCCTCATTATAGTCTGCAGAACCCAGCTTGACATGCCCAGGTTCCCAGCTGCAGGCACATGAAAAGTGAGTGGGGTGGGCTCAGTGTTGACAGTGAACCGCCTCCAACACCCAGAGCTGAATGGGGAATTGAAAGACAAATGAGAGATTTCTGCGAGGGATGTCCGGCTTCAGCGGGACTTAGCCCTCTCCTCTTTTCTCTTGACAGATTAAAATGACTTCTGTGGCTCAGAGCCCAACATTTCTTTGGAACGGCGGCCATGGCGCTTGGTTAAGGGGTAGCGCTTACTAGGTTGAAGGTGCTTTCCGAGCTCAGGTTTGGGCTTGGACTGAGGCTCCAAGGGGAGCAGAGCAGACTTTGCAGGCTGTTGAGTTTTGTGGCGACTTGAAACAGCCACCGAGCTGGAGCACTTAGGTTTGAAGCGGTGCATGGCTTGTGACGACTTCTGAGCTGCAGTGAGGCGCTCCACGAGACTGTCAACAGAGTGTCCGAACAGCCCAGTCGTGGAGATTGGGGAGTCGAGGAAGGCAGTCCTGTCTGTGTTCTTGATCTCGGTCAGGTTTAACCAGAGGTGGCGCTTAAGCACCACCAAACTGGCCATTGACCTACCGATGGTCTGAGCCGTGGTCTTTGTGGCACGCAGGGCCAGGTCAGTTGCACTGCGCAGTTCCCTGAAAGTTGCTGGATCTGGACCAGACTCATCCATGGCTTGGAGGAGTTTGGCCTGAAAAGCTTGGAGAGCCGCCATAGTGTGAAGCACGGAGCCCGCCTGTCCTGCAGTAGAGTAGGCCTTATCCACTAGGGCTGAGGTTGTTCTGGACGGATGAACAGCCTTGGCAGATTTTCCAGCTGTGGCCGGGCAGAGGTGTGCAGCGACTGCGTCTTCAAGAGGAGGCAGCTTCTCGTAGCCCCTATGCTGGGCACCATCGACGGAGGTGAGGACTGCGGAGGAATAATAGTGGATGCGGGCCGAGTAGGGGGCGCCCCACGACTTGGTGAGTTCAGTATGAACTTCTGGAAAGAATGGTGCAGGCCTCTGACGGGGGGCTTGTTGACGGCGCCTTGGCGGGAGATGTTCATCCAGTTGGCTGATGGTGGGCTCTTCTGGGGCCGTCCAGTCCAAGCCGAGCTCTTCAACAGCCTTTGTGAGAATGAGGATGAGCTCGCTGTCCACACGCGGCCGTCCACCACCAGATTTTTTGGGCAGAAGGGAGTCCACAGAGCAATCTGTATTAGAGGCTGGCAGTGATGAGGCAGCGTTCTCTTCGGATCCTCTAAAGGGGAGCATACAGCTCGCTCCAGATGAGTGGCACTGAACCTTTCTGGAGAAAAGCACCGGAGAATCATTCTGCTGTGGGGAGGGCAAGGCATGCGGGTCATGTGCCGACATGAGCTTGCACGTATCCGTCAGCTTAGCTTTTAGACTCCGAGGCTCCTGAGAGGAGATAAACGCGTCAGAGGTGGGACTGTCTTTACTGAAGAAAGCGATCCGTGAGCATAGCAAGGCAAGACTCATGCTTTTGCAATGAGAGCAGGCTGTATCTGTGAGGGCTGCCTCAGCGTGAGCACGGCCCAGACATGCGATGCACTCACTGTGATCATCTGAATCGTGCAGGGGTCCCCTGCATTTGGCACATTTGTTGTGTTTCATTTTGAAGCAAACGTTGATGAAAATTGCTTCATTAGAAGGAGAAATGATCTCTGAATTGTGCTGAACGCTGAGCGGGAGAGTGTCTTTCATCTGCTGGGGCTCTTCTTCGGCGAGAAGCAGGCTTCTTTGCTCTTCATATTCCAGTGGAGAGATGACACTTGCGCTGAAGGAGAAAGATTAATGAAATGGCATTTAGCAACGACTCGTATAGGCAGTCTGCTGCACAAACGTTAACAAATCCAGCTTCACTATTCGTAAGAAGAGTTTCCCTCCTAAGTGTGATTCAATAAAATGTAAGAGACTACTTTGAAAGAGAAATATATTTCTATTTCTTACTAATGTGAAATGTGACCTCAAAAAGTCCCAATGTACATAATAATAAGTTTGATTTCCTTGACAAAAATGTATATTTCTCTTCCTTTCTATTGTGCACTAATCTGAACAATAGTAATAAACCTTTCATCTTTAAAAAGCTGGAGCGTGTTTGCGTTCTCGTCTCCCTGGAAGACTCTCTTCAGGAGGTCCAAGTGCTGAGGATTACTGACACCAAACCCAGAGGCCATTATCTCAGCGTGGACATTATACTCATTAATGTAGGTCTTCAGACCAGGGACACGTGTCATGCGCACCTGCGTGAGGAAAAAATGTAGAAGAGCGCGTTAAAATGTGAAACCTTGTAAGGCCTGTGACACAAACATCCTAAACACCTACCATAGGATCAACCCAGACAGTATCTCCCACACTCATTACAACCCTGGCCTGATGCAGCTTCCCTTTGATCTTCTGACTGATGGCTCTGGTCACCTGAAACAAATATTTTTCTTTTCTAAAACAACTGTTAATGTACAAACTGGGGGAAAGATTTTTCTCTGCAGTATTATTGAGACCTTTGGGTTCCAGTCCACCTCCCCATCCACAGGCTGCACTCTGCACAGGATGATCTCTACAGCCTGGCCTGGCAACTCCTGAAACTGAGGAGGAAGTTGGAGTAGCTGGTGTGATTTAACTTCCTGTGTGCGGCCCTCATCTATGAAGAAGGCGGTGACGCTGCTGAACAGCTGCTCTCCTTTTTCTGGCACTTCAGTCACACGCACCCTATAGATGCAATGTACAATCAAACAATCATTTACCATAAATGTATATTTTCAATTGACAAGTAATTCATTTATTTTCATACATAACCATCCAAACGTTTTTGAAAGCAGCGTGTTTTTTTCTTACCAAGGCTGCATTTCCATACAGTAATAATGTGAAATATTTGTTAAGTAACTAATATTTAATATTTAAGTAATGTTTTAATAATGCATAATTTGGTGAATACAAGTGTTATTTTCCTTTAAAAAAAAATTACATAAAATAAAATCCAAACATTTGAAAAACACTGTATATAAAAAAATGAAAGGTTTCCATAATATGTATGTAAAGTGTCCCACTAGAAGGCGTCTGAGTGATTACCGGTTACAGATGTTCTCCTCTTGAATAGCATACAATTCTCCCTTCAGCACTTCCACAGCACAGCGTCTCTCAACAGCGTAGTGTGCGTTCATTTGAGCAGCCAGAGTCTCAAAATCATCTTCTTTCTGGCTCACGATGCGGCCAGAGTACACATTCGCTGACTTTACACACAGCGGCAAAACCTTTTGAAAGTCAAACATGTCCCGTCAACAAGTAGAAGAGAAACTGTGACCATCAAAAGTGCTATAAAAATAACAACAACAAAAAAAGCATTTTAAAAAGCTAGCCTGGGGAATAAAATAGTAACAAGAAAGTAACCTTTTATTTTTTTTTACTCTATACTTTTTAATTTCCTTACCTGTATGTTTGTCAAATAAAGTGTTTAATTGACCTTTCGCAAAACCCTGCCCCAAAACGGCCATTGTCCAATCACACATCGTAGCAACGGTTACTAAGTAAGCAAGGTCCGTCAAGCTGCGGTGAAGCGATGTGCCTATGGCCGACAGTAGGTACCCCAAAAGTTTGGCTGGAGGACTTTTTTCTCTTCCCAAAGCCAAAGACACAATACGAGCGGTGCCTACAGTGGATTAAGCAGTGTGGAAGGCCCCTCTCCCAGCTAAATGTCAAGAAAATAAACAAGCCTACTTACGTCTAACGCCATAGCGATAGCTAGCTAGCAAGACTATGAGCAAGACGTTCATATTTACAAAACTGGATATTAAAGTTATCTGTACTGTCCACAAATATTGTATATCACTAGTATAGCATTGCCAGAACGTTAGACTAGTTGCCAGACGTACTAGTATTAGCTCACGTTAATGAACTTAATTTTAGCCAGCTTGCTAGCAACTTCACGTTAGCTCTCTTAAGTTATATTTCGTTAGTTCACGTCGCGTTCTAACAGGCAATTTAAACGTATTTTTAGCGCCCCTTTTGCCTCGACCTGGAGGATATTAAGCATTTGTTACTCCAAAAGGAGTCACTGACACCGACAGGTACACCTCTCCCCGCCATGTTATCTACTGCTGTCTATGGTTGACAGTCCGTCGTTGTCGGTAAGCTTGACGGGCTAGCAACAGTAACTAAGGGGGGCGTGGCTTTTGCGAAAGGTCAATTGGAGAACATTCCCATTTAATGGTGACTTCATATTTAAATAAAAACTGTAGTGGTTAAAAGAATAAAAAAGATAAAAATGTACTAGCCCATATCTCAATTCAAATTTGATAAGTTGTACAGCTCTACTTCTGATATACTGTTTTAATTCAAAATGTGCCAAATATCTTGAAATTCCTAATTTTACAGCAGATTGCTTGTTAATGACTGAATTCCAGATGTTTTCCACAGCTTAGAAATCATAAAAGCCACATATTTCACAAGTCCTTTTAACTAACCATGACAGTCCCAGAGTCAGGAAGCTTTGGATGATCCAGGGATTTGTTGATCACGTGTCTATCTGGACAAACAGTGCTGTCTCTGTAAAGAGCGAGAACACATTTTCGAGTTAGCAGCATGCGTTTACAAATGATGTATTACTTCTTTACGCATGTAACACTATTGACACCTGGTGTAAGTACTACAGCGAAGCAGAGACCTGCAGAAGCCGAAGCTCTTGAGCGAGGAGCAGAGCGGTCTGTCGGCCTTCTGCTCCTCTTTGGCGTGCTGGACACCCAGAGCAAACTGCAGCAGCTCAGGGGGCAGAAGAGCGCCGGTTCTCCTCAGGTACCGCAGGACGCCACACACATGACGGGCGTTCAGCTCCGACAGCAGCAGCACGGACTGAGCTTCAGGAGAGGAACTCTCCACGTGATCCTGTGCGGGACTCTCTTATATATAAAACATATAGAAATATACAGAATAGTGCACACATCAACATAAAACAAAGAAAGTACCGTGTCTGGGAGGTTTCTGAAATTCTCTGACAGGCAGAACAGACGGCTGCCGAACAGCTTGGGGGAGCTGGGGAACCCATAATGCACCACGCAGGTGGCGTCTCGGATCCCGAGAGCCTTAAGACAGTCGTTGGTGGTAACTGAAGGAGAAATGAGAGTAATACTGGATGCTCCCTAATTTGAGCACACAGTCCCGTTACGTTGTTTTGGGAGCAAATTCCTAACCTTCTAGTCATGTCTTCTGTGTTTTTTTACGTTACATATTTTATGTTAGTTAGGGTTCTCAAGTGATTATGTTTAGGTTTGATTTTTAAAACCATGAACTAAACTTTGCAGAACAGGACATTCTTTGTGTAATGACCTAATTATTTATAACAACTATGGGTGGCACGAGATTAGTGCGGTCGAACGAGCTCGACACATGCGCAATGCCACCTGCTTGAGCGGCAGTCTTTTAGCTTTCTTCTCGCGCATACACTGTTGTAGGCGGACAGGGTGCGCGGGATGAGGAAAATGACAACGCAGACGGCCGAAAAAAAACTCGCCAACCTCGTCTTCTTCTTCTTGGTTCGTATACAGCGCGCAAGGTTATGTGCATGCTCAAAGTCTTCTTCTCCGTTCATAGTGTATCTCTATGGCAGAATGACAGCGCCCCCTAATGGTTTGGCATATATACTACATCGTTTTCAGTGGTTTCGTGTTTACGCGATTTTTTTTTTAGAACGAGGAAAAAAAATTATCGGATAGGGAACGCACCGGCTTCGTGTGGACGGAGTCTTAGTGTGACACCTGAAATTTAACATCACAAATACTTACCCAGAATGACTTGTGTTCCATGGCCGATGTCTTTTCTCCACTGGTCAATGACAAAGTCAAACCGATCCGTCAAATCTTCATGAGCTATCAGTGTGAACACGGCAGTGTTGACCACAGCCTGAATCAAAGATTCAAGACATCGGTGTTAAAACACTGTCTTAAAGTCAACTCGCAAACGTTTTAACTGCCACTAGAAAACAAAAATGCACAACCTCTGATGAAACCATTCTGCAATGTTAAAGGGACACCTTACCCAAAAATTCAAATTCTATCATAATTTACTCAAGAAAGTTTGTAACCGTTGACTTCCATAGTATGAAAAAAACCAGACTGGTTCCAAACTTTCTTTGTGTTCAGCAGCACAAAGAAATTCAGACAGGTTTTGAACTACTTGAGGGTGAGTAAATGAAGACATTATTTTCATTTCTGGGTGAACTCTTTCTTTAAGTATGAAAGCAAAACTACCTCAGATGGATGATTTGATTCTTAAATCTCATTGGTGGAACATGACTCATCCTTCACTGTGATTGGTGGATTTCCGTACCTTATACACATGCTCAGTTTCCTCAGCAGAGTTTGTAATGATGAGGGTTTTTTGGGGTTTGGGCGGGTGGAGGTCCAGCGATCCGAGCAGAACGGAGATCTTTTCGCAGTCTAGACACAGCTGAACCCTCTGAATGCGAAACACAGCTTGGACGTCAGAGCTTATAGAGGGCCGTGGAGCAATTACTGAATTTATGAAGACTGACCTGATGCACCCTGCCGTACAAAGCTGCCTCCTCCATCACGGTTATGATGATGGAGGGGTAAACCATGTGTTCTCTGACCAGAGCCTCTATCCCAGCGCTCCAGCGGCTGCCCACAGCGATGATCTGCCTGGGGCACGAGGACCTCTCCTCTCCAGAGGCCACCTTCTGGAAGTGCTTCAGGATGACTGACATCTTCAGAGACAGGTGAATCGCAAAAACACTGGTCAAAACTCATTTGAGTATGTATCAAGAGCTAAAAAAGCACGGTTCTCTTCTCTTGTGTCACCTGCTCAGGTGCCTGGGAATAAAGCACATCGGCTTCATCGAGCACTAGATGACACAGTCTTAGGAAGAGGAAGCGCTGAGCATCCAGCAGCCTCATCATTGTGAATGGTGTTGTCACCAGCAACAGACCTTTATTAACATCACAAAAACCGACACAGCAAGCTTTAGTCTTGGTCCAGACTCAAACAAAACAAAAAACAAACAGAAAACATACAGTTCCTCTGGATCTTGAACTTTTTGGGCTCTTCCTGGTCCACACCCAGCAGCACACTGGTGGGATGGAGGTTGTAAGTTGCTTTACTGTCCTCCAGGAGCTCCAGCACCATCTGAGCTTTCTCCCAGCCCGGACACAGGATCACTGCTATTGGCTGCAGACAAAGAGAAACTCAAGATTTAGCAGCAAAACTAGGATTAGATCGTTAAAAGTAAGCAAGTGGAGGTGGAGCTGCACCATAAAACGTACTGTACTTACAGTAGGTGGCCAACCACAATGAGCTGCCGGGTTTGCTTTTATTAAGTTATTAAGCAAACTCTTCAAAGCATATTTTCGCAAAACGTCAGCTTTGCTCTGCCGATGTGTTATATTTGTTAAAACTTTAGTTAAAATATTTAGTATTCGCGAATGAAAATTTACTAAGCTACTTATGAAGTTATCCGTGTCTCTTATAATGAATTCAAGCAGGATAAATGTCAAGCCATGAGTTAAAGGTGCCATAGAATAAAAAACTGAATTTACTTTGGCATGGTTGAATAATAACAGTTCAGTACATGGACATAACATACTGTGAGTCTCAAACA
>JAUMHG010000079.1:13540726-13554747 GCA_032359395.1 Enteromius anoplus | reverse complement strand
TGTTGTTACGTTTCTGTTCGTGTGGATTCCCTGCTTGTATCTGTCTTCGTGCCAAAGGATTATTAAAAGGATTTATAAAAAAGTACTTTGTATCCACGTTCTTGCTCCGCCAAAGGCAAACCGTGACAGTTGCATCAACAAATGGCTTCTGCATTTGTTAACACTATCGGGTAGGTTTAGTGTTGGATTTGGTGTAGGACATATTTCCAACATGATAAGAGTATTAACTTTTAGCGACAGTCTTCAGATATTTCAATTCTGAACCATCGTGATATGTAACTGAAGCAATGTAATAGAAAACACAACAATACTTACCTATTTCAACATAATAAAAATGTGTGATGGTTCACGTATTAAACCTGTGGTTTAGTGCCACTCAATGTACATTTCTCTTTGAAACTGCAGTAAGGTACATCAAGACGTTGCTGCACAAAAAGTGCACCGAGGTACATATTTCCAACCTGGTCTCATAAAAATTTTAATTTCTATATTATAATGTAAATAGTTTCTAAGAGTTCACATACAAAAGAATCTAAGTGCAGACTGAATTTTCTTCTAAAATTAGCCTTTTTCTTACACTCCTGTGTTTAGGTTCAGTGATTTCCCTTTGATGGCAATGTATAGGTCCTTTTCTATGCAATAAACTTGAAATAACTGGACATATGATTGGTTTCTTTACTTGTCAGTCATATGGCCTTTTGGGCGGTCCCATTCTAAGCGCCCATGATTCACAGGCCTGCTGTCTTCATTGTAAAGGTCAACCAACCAATCCAACCCAACAAACAATAAACTTACCAATCAATCAGTTATCAGTTAGTGTACCATCAGTGTACCACTCAACCCAGTAGTATTGTGATTGTTTCATCAACCAAGCAACCAACCATTCAAGCAATCAATTGAGTCTGTCTTCTATTCTAGCAACCAAGTATTCAGTCAAGGCTTGTCCAAAAATCCACACTTGTGCTCTTGCCACTTCAGAGCATGTGCATGCAACAGGATGATGAAGTAATTATAAAAAGATTCAAGCATTAACTGATGCTCCAGAAGGAAACACAATGTATTAAGAGCCAGGGGTGAAAACTTTTGAACAAGATGAAGATGTCCAATTATTATTATTTTTTTTTCATTTAATACTGTTCTTTGGAAGCAACAGCAGATACTTGCACGTTTCCTGAAAGACAAATGATGTACAATTTAAAAGTTTTCACCATCTTATTGCATCATCTTTCCTTCCTTATGTCTGAAGCTTTTTTAATAGTTGTGTTTGTATGCCTCAGTTGTCCTCAGTGTGACAAAAGGATCTCATAATCATACAGCCACTGGTTAAAAGGGTTGACATATGCAAAAGATGCTGGAAACATGGAGAGTTTTTCTGAAGAACAGTGCTCAAAACATGATGCAGGGGATATTAGATGAGATACACTGAGCGCAAAATTTACGAGCTTCCAAAAAATAATCAGGTTCATGTTTTTGCATTCATAGCAAGAATTTTAAAGAAAAGAAAAAAGATGACAAATATGTTAAATTTTGGACTGTGAAAAGACATTTAGGCATGAGTACTGCTTCAGAGTGGATTTAGTGTGTATTAAGGGCACTGCGCTGTACATTTTTAAGACCTTGGTCTTGCACACTTACTTCCTTTTAGATGCATGCTGGCAAGACCAAAACAAGTGTGGGTTTCTGGACAAGCCTTGACTTGATAATTGGTTGGTCAATAGAAAGATCAGTAAGTTAAATGGCAGACAGGCTCATTAATTGGTTGTTTGATTCGTTGGTTGCTTGGCTGATAAAACAATCACAATGCCACTAGGTTGAGTGGTACACAGACTGATTGACAATTGATTGGTAAGTTTATTATCTGTTTGGTAGGATGTTGGGTTGAATTGGTTGGTTGACTGACTGATAGTTTCACACAGCCAGACCTTGGCTAATGGCAGGAGGCCTGGGAACCATGAGCATTTTGAATGAATGGGACCACCTGAAAGGCCATCTGACTGACAAGTAAAGCAACCACTCATATTTTGATTTTAGTGTCCCCACAATAAGACTGGTGTGCAATCAATGAATACGGTGGTCTTACCTTATTTTTTTGACAGACACATCCTGGCAAGGATTTCTGTGTTGCCTAAAACATCCAGTGTTTGGCTTGACTTGACTTGCCATATCAGCATCTGTTCATTCTGTTTTCTATTTATTCTTCCATAATAGATATGAGTGTGCAAAAATCTAGCAAAACCGGATCTTTAGGGAAACCTTCCAAATTCTGACAAACGGTTGGCCAGGCTTAGAGAATAAGATTCTTGCCATATCAGTCGGCAACAAGTTAAAACATCTCTTTTAAACCATGCCTCAAGGAAAACTCTTGGATGTCTTTTAAAGAGTATGGTGTGAACCTCACATATTTTTTAGACTCCAGTGTTCAGTTGGTCTTGATAAATGCTCATTGTCACCGATTTAAATACGTCTGCTTTCTTCTTCAATCAGATGACTTTGTTTCCAGACTGATCATTAATAAATATGACAGGTTTCCCAGAAATCCTGTAGAATTCAGCCAATCTAAGGATGACTCTGAATCTGCTGAAGTGTTTCCGGTTAAGTGTGCGGATTGGTCGGTTGGTTGACTAGTTAGTAGACTGATTAGATTGTTGGTTAGTCTATGGTTGATTAGTTGAATGACTGACTGATTTATAGGTTGCTGAGCTGATTGGCAGATGGTCTGATTGATTGAGGTAGGTTGGTATGTAGTTTGCTGGTGGGTAGGTTGACTGATTGGTATTTAGTTGCTGGGTGGACTACATCTTGACATTTCAATAAGATTATTCTCATATGAACAATACACAGAATTCTTGTTATGTTTCTCCAGCGGAAAGTGGCAAAAAAGGCTTTGTCTCGATTAACTTAATCCGTCTCTGTGGCATATACCATTAACTGAACAATAAAGAACATATAATAGCTTAAAATATGCAAACGGAACAACCATCACAAGTCCATGAAGCAATACGCAATCATTCATTGTGTTGTTGTTTGATCACCTGTGCTTTGCTCTAAGGCTGAAAGTGCTGTTCAAATAGTATATTGGTCCTGTTCCACTTTTTTATGGCCCTTACAGTTTTTCCTGAATTCAACACAGTCCACATAGATTCTCTGATCCACAGATAGGGAGCTGTAAATTACTTTGCCTCGGAGGACTACAGTGATTGAGGGAGATATACATTAGACTGCAATGGGATCAGACTGGGTCAGATTGCTGCTCTAAGCTGCGGGATAAAAGAGTCTTACGACAGTGACATCCAGCTCTTAAAATAACCTGCTCTCAGCAGCAGATCTGAGCCTCAAACGCTTCTCAGTCCCAGTGTGTCTGGACCTCTTCAACAGTGCTATCACTCAAACTGTTGCTCATTTATTAGGGTGCGTGATTTAAGCCAAACCCTAAACCATAAAGTAAACAATAATTGGAAGTTATTCATTTTCCATGCAATTAGATTTACCATATTAATACCATAAAATACCATTTACTGAGGAACCCAACCATATCTAGACTACGTGAGAGTGGGCTCTTATAGAACTACATAGCAGTGCCCTAGCAACCAACCACAACACTCATACTAAAAACACTCAACATGTCTTAGCAACCACTCAGCATCAACATGACAACCACTAATAAATTGGGGCATCAACCTTTGCACGACTCACATTTTATAAGAATATTTAAAAATCTAGTATAAATTGGTTCCAGTAGCCTTCTGTTACAATCATGCTGGAATGGAGAATACTGGAATCGCAGAGCATAGAAATGACTTGTCTTTTAATGCAACTCAGGAATACAGGATAGACCACTGACATTAACACATACATACAAAATAACATTAAGGAACGAAAAGGGAGACTGGCACAAGCAAGGTAGATATAGACAAGGACATAATGGGAGAACTGAAAACACCCGGGGAACACCACTGGAGACTAATTAACTAATAACTAAATAACGAGAACAGGAACACCGCAAAGGCGGACACATGGGCAAAAACCAGAACAAAACACACAGAATAAGTAACACCTTGTGGGTAGCGCACCCACATACGGGCATCCAGGCTCAAATCTCGACTCAGTCCAGACTTTCCCACTTTACTTCTTGTCAGATCAATACTGTCATAATAAAAGGTGCAAAAATATATATTTTTCTGTATTTTACTTTTTTCTTTTAAGTGATAAAATATAAAAGAGGTAATTGCCAATATTTCAATATATTCCAATCCTGTGAAAGATAAGAAGAAAGAAAAAAAAAAAACGAGCACACTTCAAACTCACAATTGTGAGATATAAACGTCCAATTAAAATGTATGAATTCTGGTTATTTTCTTGTTATTGAATATGGCATTGTTCTTTCAAGGCAACTTTAGCAAAGTAATATACACAAATAATAACCCCCATATATAACATATGTCCCGTTTCTTCCATAGGAACTTTCCCCAGGAGTAATAGATACTCTGTGTGTTACCACCACAGGAACCAAGATCTAAATAAAGTTTTGGGTAAAAATTTGCCCCTCATAATGTCCTTGCTTTTTTACAAATAACTTTGTATTTATTCATATGTACCTACTTGAATTTTTCAACTAATGTCAGAATATTATGTTAAAAATGACACATATTAGGAGGTTATTACATCAATTTTTCACTCACTGCCAGAGTCACTGAATCCAACAGAACAGAACTGGACACAAATTCTTGACCTGGACAACAAGTCAGACTAAAAACATCCCAATTGTTATTAAAAGTAATCCCTTGTAAATCATTTTTTGTTCTTTTATATGCTTCCGAAGTGAAGAAAACGGGTTTGTTAGCCAGAGGCAACAAAGTGCACAGTAGAGGGTTAATTTTAGACGTTTGTTATGGCAGACACACACATCTCCAAGCAAAAAAAAATGGCCACCAGAGAAAGCCCTGTGTGCCGCACTAATGCATGCTGCCAAACATATTTTCAGAGGTTTTCTCTCTACGACGGGATGCTTGGCCCTACGGGAGGGTGTTTAAAATGCAGATAGAATCCAGGGGTCGTGTTGAATCTCAGCGCACACTAATGCAGTAACAACAGCATCTGACCGCAGGCCATAACCAATGAGACGTCAGATCTTCTGATGAGATTGAAATAGAGAACAAAGTTCCTGGTGTGTGAAAACACTTAACAAGAGGCAAATAAGCAGCTGCGCGAGTCATACGGAGCCCAGAGCCAAGAGAGAAGACGACAGTCAAAGCCGCCCTATAACATTATGCAAATAAGTGGAGTAAATTCCCATCGTGCTTGTGTGTGTGTGTGTGTGTGTGTGAAAGAGAGTGTGTGTTTAAGTGCTGGTAGGATGCTTAGCAAGGTAAATGAGATTAAATGGACTGTGAAACTGCATTATAGACATTGTACTTCTTAGAGTGTATTGTGGGTAGATAAAGGACATTCAATTCGGTCTGTAATACAGTATATAAACAGTGTTTATCATAGATGTTTGTATACGTGTATGCTGCTACAGTCACCAGCGTGTCATGACTGGTTGCCAGAGTGTTGCTATGGAATTGCTAATATGCCAAATCAGTTTTTTTCCCTCACATGTGCCACAGATCGGATATATAACATATAAGCAGGAAAGAAGCACATGAAATCAGATATTTTCAAATTGGGTTCTCAGTATTTACCTGACAGAGAGGACATCCACAGACAAAAGCGCAACTGTGCTGGGTTTTTTTCTCAGACCTGGCAACCCTGTTTCTGGTTGAGTATGTCTGCCATGGGTTGTTTCTCAGTGTTTAGTGTAAATACAGATATCGAATATAGGTCGCATATAAAAGATGTGACGTACTGGTCCTTGCATGCATATAGTTTTATCTCAGTTAATAACAAATATGTGTACAGTAGGTCTTAAAACGTTTTAGAAGACTGGGATAGGTAAATTTATATATTTACATATATACATTTAGGGCTGTCAAACGCATCCAAAATAAAGGTTTTCCTTTACATAATATATTTGTATGTACTGAGTATTTTTATTAAGTATGTATAAATACAAACACATGCATGTATATATTTAATGAAAATGTGTTTTGTTTATACGTTAAAAATATTTAGATATAATATCAAATATAAGAAAATAAATATAAATACTAAATACTTTCAAAATATTTACTGTACGTTCATGTTTTAATATTAAACATAATAAATAAACACAGCGTAAACACAAATATTATGTAAAGAAAGATTAATCGTTTGACAGCACTAAAACGTATTCATTTATTTTATTTGTTTATTTATTTGTAAGAATCCTATTTGCTCACCAAGGCTGCATTTATTCAAACGAAAATACAGTAAAATCAGTAGAATTGTGAAATATTATTGCATTAAACAAAATGCAGTCTGTCAAGATGTGTTTCACTGTGTGGATTATACAAGTTTGTGCAGTCGTTCTAGACAAAAGAAATATGTATAAAATGAAACAAGGCGATAATCACTTCCATTTAGTGTAGTGGTTTGAAAGCTATATGTGAAGCTTTTATTTGTGCATGAAATGTGCATTATTTGAGCTGTAACTAAAAAATTCTTTAAAAACGACTGTAAAAAAGACTGTAAAAACCTACTAAATGTTTAATGGTTACGGTGAAGTTGTACGGTAGTGTACCGTTTTTGGAAGTGAAAAAAGAATGTATAATTTACAGTGTACTACCATAAATTGACATTCCCTTTTTGTTGTTGTTGTTGAAATAACCATGTTTCATCTTATTTTTTTTCTCATCAGTTGTGTACATTAGGGTCGCATGGTATAAACAGCTTTAAAATAAATGTTTATTGGATTATTTCAGTTTAACACCATGATGGTGTTTAGTGTTTGCGTGAATCGCACTGTGCACCCTCTATATTACTGTAGGCTCATATTTAAAAGCTGCTTGTGATGGGCTTTGTTTCCAAACAAGGCACTATTAATTTGCATATTTAAAATTATTGCAGATATTGTTACTTGACATATAATTAACGTAAGTGCTGTCAAACTCTTTATCGCAATTAATCCCATTCAAAATAAAAGTTTTTGTTTACATATCCTACACATGCATGCTATGTTTATAAATGTAATATATTTATTTATAATATGAATTATATGTATATAAATAGACATGTAAATATTTTCAAAATATGTGGTGTATGTGTTTGTATTTATCTACACATAATAAATATACAGAGTAGAAACACATATATTATGGAAACAAAAACGAATTAAATGAGATTAATTGTTTGACAGCACTAATTTAAACTAATAGTTTTATAATTCTCCATTATTTAAAATTTGATTGTATTAGTCTCAATGCTTCATTGTAGTTATTTCCTCAACTAAAGTCATTTTTGTGGGAATTAAAAAAAAAAAACGGTGTGGACCAAATTTCAGTCACAGTTTCGAAAATATACCTTATTCAAATGTAATTGCACTGGAAATGTCCTCTAGCTCATAACTCAGAAAAGAATAGAGCCTAATATTAAAAACACCCGAAAAATTGATGTTGGCAGTGGCTGAAAAAAGATGGATGGACTGGAGAAAGATAAAGATGAGAAAATCAGAGTGAGAAAAGCACAGTGACACCGTGTCAGGAATATGAGTGGAAGAGCACTGGAGACGGCCTCAGGAAGCAGATGTTTCATATTTCTTTGTGACATGAGCTGTGAGCCTGCGAGAAATGAGTGTGTGTGTGGATGTACCTGTAAGGCTCAGTTCGAGGTCGAGATCTCTGTTTGCAGGGTCGCAAAACTCCCGTCATGCTTTCGTCTAAATAAGAAAGACAGCACAAGTGCGCACTGTAATCAAAACAACAACCAACTGAATAATACAACAACGCTCCTTCTGTAACACTGCCTTGCTCTTTAATAAAAAATTACTGAATCCCTCTATCAAGAAACGGCATACATGAAAACATTATGGTATCAGGGTGTTGGAATGGAGAAAATATATGCAAAAACAACTTAAGCTTCAATGGGAATTGTCAGAATATGTTTCAAGAAAGACAGGCATGTTATTTTCTTGTCAGGATTGACAGGAATGCCATTATTAGCCAACATATGTTGCTTGGTTAGGGTTAATCATCTGTGTTTTGAGATTAATATCTCTGTCACATGGTGAACACTATTCAGTTCGCTTTCACCCTGAATGCATCATTGTCCTGGTGATATAGGCCATTTAACAAGTAATGACTACAATAAAACACCTGGAGCGCACAGTGTGAGTGTCTGTCTACAAAACCAATACACTTCAGAGTTTGGGAAGTTTTTAAGACATTAAATATCACATTAGCAGTAAAACGTGACTAAATCATAAAAAACACGGAAGAAAGCCACTGTATGATAGCCTAATATTAATGTCTGTATATGTTATTATAGTGTAAATTGTGAAAATGTGCAGATGATATGCTATTTCTAGCTTCTTTCTTCTAAAAACAATAATAATTAAAATACACACATGATCATTTGCAATGTTGTCATTAAACTTTTAAAAAGCTGTTTTTGTTTATTGAAATAAAGTCTAAAAATATAAATATTGCATGATAAATTTAAACTTAAAAAAAATAAAATATAAAAACTGTAATTAGAAATAAAATTAGAAAATGTATTGGCGTTTTTCTACCAGGACACAGTAAGATAAGATGAGATAAGTTTCCTTTAACTCTACAATACAACACAATACTTCATAATACAGATAACACCTGTGAAAAATCTATATTCACATTGGGACATATCTTAACAGACTTGTTTAAAAATGAAATATGGACCAAAACTTAATCAAATTTATTTAAGTTAAACAAAAATAGATTTCAAACATATATAAAAGCTTTTAAAGAAAATGTTTACTTTAAAAAATAATTAACTGTATTGGAATAATACAAATATATACAGATCTTATTTAAAAAAAATAAAATAAAAAAATAAATAATTATACAGTAATTGCAACCACAATGAATACAGTAAACAGTACTAAAATAATCCTTTCTGGATCCAACCGTTATTGTTTAATCAGTGAAAATTAATAACTATATACAATGCATAAATTCATCAAGGGAAATTTAACAAAACATATTTCTGACAATTTCACAATGAATAGAAATGCAAACCATGAAGAAAACAATTCAAAATAGGTTATATCCAATCTGACAGCATTTCAGCTTCCTGTAAAATGCAGATGAGGATGGCATGAGAGAATGAGCAAAAAACCTCCCACTTACACTGAAGACTGCGATGCTGAGTTCTCATTACAGTCTCATGTTCTGCGCATCCTGCTCGTCTGCTGTCGATTCCCTCGAAATGCACTCTTTATCTAACCTCACAGAAAGAGAAGAGAAAGAGAGAGAGAGAGAGGGCTCTTACTAAGGAGTTAATGGCTTTTCTACTCTGGGGGTCGTACCATTTGCGAGCACATCGAATCCAAAGGGGGTTTAAAAGCGCTTCTGGACTGATCCATTCCCTGTAAAAGAGAACGGGAGAAGTTGTAAAGCAAAATTCATCCGAGACCCCATACATCACGGTCTCGCTTCAGCATCCCAGCAGCCTCTGTTCTTTCATTAGCGTTCGCCACCGTTCCTCCAGGCGCCCTTATTAAGAAAATCAATGAAACGATAACTTAATATAAAACTGTCCGGTTCCGTTTTAACATGCCACAGCCGACTGCTTCCTTTCTCGTTATTCGGGGAGCTTTAAATTCATTCCCCCGAGCTTCCCCTCGCCACGGCGCTAATGTAAGAGGATGACAGATGAAAAACTAACTTTAGCTTCGCGCTCCAGCCAGTCGAGACACCGTCGAAACGAGCTACACCGGGCCAAATCACGCTTGTAAAATGCTGATGAGGTGAAACTGTGGTGGGTTTGGGATTTAGAAAGCCGTCGTCTGTGACAGCTGTGATGTGAGAGAAATGCGCCCGTTAGTCTGGGGAACACGTTTGAGGCGGATGATTAATGAACGCCGGCTTTCTGCGAGGAGATATAACATTTGACTGCTTTGATAGCAATAATTGAATCTATGAAATGCTACTATTCAATAAATGAAGCAAAAAAAATAAATCAAAAACTTGCATATAGTATATTTGTGCAGTCCAAATTTGTTTTGAACCACTTGTCCTTAAATAAATAGTCTACAGCTTGGGAAACTGAATGCTATAGCACTTATTTAATCATGAATGTATAGGCTATTACTAAATATTTATAATTTTTATTAAGCTTAGCAATCGGGGAACTAGAAAGTGTCCAAATAGCTTACTTTATTTTAAAGCTTCTTCAAAAGACAATTTTGCTAATAATTTCTTTTGAAAAAGACCTTCCCCTCTTCATTATTTGGTCTCGTTATTAAATAAAGTATAAATACTGCTGGGCATGTTTTTAAAATACCCTTTATTTCTTTGTCGTTGCAGTTCTCTGCGTAGATGCGCTTTGGGCGCGAGAGATGAAGGGCGGGATGAAAACACCTCACACAACAAGCAAAGACCGGCCAGTCTGGACTCAAACAGCACATACAAACTTTTTGCCTGAGTTCAGCATAACCAAACTGGAATGACAACATCGAGCTCAAGTTTTCTACATTCACTGAGGATTCTGAGGACTTCTGTTCTGTTATTATAAGCATGAAGGTTTTTTTCATTATCATTTTTACAAGCCAACTCTTCACATCTCAGGGGCAAGTAAGTAACTTTAAAACAATAAACAAACATAAAGAGAAACTTTTATTTTTAGTACTTTTAGAAAGTATTTATATTATTATTGGACCTTTATCAACATTCAACAATGTGCATTAATTAAGATTTTTGTATTATATTATATTATACTATATTATAAGATAGGTCCTGTATTTATTTATTTATATAATTTTAAAATATTTCTAGTAAAAATATAATAATATTTTAACATTTTAATATAAATAGGGCTATTGTTATTATTATTTAAAATAATAATATTTAAAGAACTGAATATTTTATTCTGGTTCTTCAAGGTCTATTGCTGAATAATAATAATAATAATAATAATTATAAAATATCTAAAAGTCGATTTAAAATAATACATTTACTTTCTTCATAAAATCATATTATTGTCCAGTCTTTTAAATTAAATTTGAGTGTGGTAAAATCAATATTGCAATAATATAATAATGAGTTTAGTAATTAAAACGAATGCTGTGTTAAGCTCTCTCTCTGGAAGCTCAGCCTGCAAATATGAAATAGTTGTTCACGCTGAGAAACCACCCTTGGTGTTTGCCTTTGGTTTTAACACCAGGCTCTTATATGGGCCTTTTTCCAAAACACAGAGTAGATGTAGTCCAAGACTGCAGTGAGCAGTCCAAATGACACGGCAATTTAGCTCTAAAATAGCATTGAACTTTGTTTGTAAGACTGGACAATAGAAAATGAAAACAATTCAAATTTCAGCTTTAAAAAAACAACATTTGAATTTTAGATCGAAATAATTCGATTTTACCTATCACATTAAAATCATTTTTTATATAATATTTTTTTGTCTTACAATATAAAATGTCTGATAAATATTAATGTTAAGCAACGAGTGCTTTAACCAGCGCTCATTTGTTTTCGTGAGTGGTCTAATATATGCTTTTTAATTGCACAGGGCTGTCACGGTGGAGAGGAAGTGATAAATGCTCTTAGGCAGGTCCAAAAGCTTCTCTCTGCCCATGAGACGTCCTTCCTGCAGAGTCTGAGGAGCCTCCGCAAGAAACTCAGCCTGTTACAGAACAGCACAGTAAAACACAACAAATCCAACACCGACAAGAGTGCAGGTCAGTCTGTTACACCCACGAGTGAACTACAGTAGTTTCTACAGGCAAGAGCGGGACTGTGAAGTGCACGGTCATTCACACTTATCTTAAAGGAACAGTTCAAAAAAAGTTCAAAACGGAAATTTGCTTAAAACATACTCGCCCTCAGGTCACTCAAGATGCAGATGCGTTTTTTTTCTCCATCAGATTTGGAGAAATGTAGCATTGCATCATTTGTTCAGGAATGGATGCTCTGCAGTGTCGTCAGAATGAGAGTCTAAACAGCGGATAAAAACATCCCAATAATACATACCACTCCAGTCCAGCAGTTAAAGACTTGCGAAGCCCGAAGCTGCATGTCTGCAAAAAAAAAAAAACCCAAATCCATCATTTTGTTGTTTTAACTTTAAACTGTTGCTTTTAGTTCATAATTCATAAAAATGCTTCCTTCAGTGGAAAAAGTCCATGCATCTCCTGTTGTCTTCACATATTTGTTTAGAGCTGTTTTGGCTTGTAAACCATGCTTTATCTGTGCAGATATCTCTCCTCATGCAGTCCTTTTTTCACTCGTTGTAAATTATTCTAATATAGCAATTTGCATAATGTAAATGTAGACTGTTGTGTAGACTCACCTTATTTCTTTTTTCCAGCGTCCGACTGTCCTCCACCTGAACCGCCGGCTAATGGGCGGATCCTCGGGAATGTGTTTAAGATAGGTCACGAGGTTCACTTCCTGTGCAGCTCTGGGTTTCGGCTGATGGGGTCAGAAACCAGAGTCTGTCTGGACTCCCAGAACTGGAGTGGAGCTCAGCCCTCCTGCGAGTGTATGAGTCTGATATGATCTTTTTAAACCTTTATCGTCTGTCAGGAGAAATGAACTCAAAACTTCTTTGACTTGCATTAGACTCTAAAATCATTGCTTAAGTATGTAAGTCACTGACCTATATGTAATAATTCTATATTAATTAAATAATTGTTTATAAAATTCTCTGTGATAGATCAGTGATGTAAGTCTGACTAATGTCTAGACCAGGGGTCTCCAACCCTGCTCCTGGAGAGCTACCGCCCTGCTGATCTTAGCTCCAATTATCAGCTGTAATTATCAAGTAACCCAGAACACCTTGATTAGCTGCTTCAGGTGTCTTTGATTGGGGTTGGAGCTGAAATCTGCAGGGCGGTAGCTCTCCAGGAGCAGGGTTGGTGACCTCTGGTCTAGACTTTAGAAAAAATAGACATATTTAATATGGCACAAAACACTGTACACCTGTATAAAACAATGAATGCTCTGTACCTTTCTTCAGGACCTCGCTGCGGTTTGTTAAACATGGTGTCTAACTAAAGGTCAGGTCTGTCATAAAGGTCAAAGGTCATTGTATGAGCTTGTACTGTTTCCTGTCCTCTCAGTTATGGACACCACTGTAAACAATGATGCATCCGCCTCTATATCAGCATCCTCTTCCTCACCGCCTCTTCCTCCTCCCTCTGACTCCACCCACGTGAGAGCACCCCGCTGCATTGAGTTTCTGGACTCCACCCACTGCACCTGTGAGCAGGGCTACAGCATCTCCAGACACAACAGCACTCTGTGCACAGGTGATACACACGTGCACATGTTGGTAGTTTTGTTTACAGGGACTGTCGATACGCTTTATGTTTTGTTGTACTGTACAAACCGTATTTAATATTGTCCTACACCAACCCTACACCTAATGCCGAGTTTAAGCTGCACGATTTTCGAAGTAGTCGCGTGACAGATCTTTTCACACACTGCGTGACTATCCGGGGTAACATTCAGTCGCTGCTGTGTTCACACCGCATGACAGATCGGCGACAGGGGGATTCACACTGCATGTCTCTACAACAGGAAGAATCGCGGAAGTCTCGGTCCGCAATCAAAAACACGCAAGAAATTACATGGAAACAACCCGAGGTCATGTGTGCAAGACCAAAGCTCTCACGTGAGATATATGTAAAAGATTTGTATTATTTCAAGGGGAAAAGTAATTTTTAAACTTCATTTAAACTCACACACGCTCACACACATACATCAGTGAGGCTGCAATGTTAAAGGTGCCATAGAATGCATTTAGAGACTATTTTAAATTGTTCTCTGATATGTACATAGAAGGCATGTAGCTTAGTTAAGGGGAAAAAATGGCCAGAAACGGTTTTACAGGTCCATTTACAACCCTAGAATTTGACCCTAGAATGACACAGTCTGTTTTTGCCTTATTTGGAAGGTTCATGAATA
>JAUMHG010000079.1:13524772-13540626 GCA_032359395.1 Enteromius anoplus | reverse complement strand
ATAAGAAGTAGGAAACGATGGTGTTTGAGACTCACAGTATGTTATGTCCATGTCCTGAACTGTTATTATTCAACCATGCCAAGGTCAATTCAGTTTTCCATTCTATGGCACCTTTAATTTAATTCAAATTTTTGCATTTTAGTAATATATGTAATAGATATGGTTATTATCTGATATGCATTTCATATTCCCATGCTATTATTTTTGCTTTTACAATACCCGAGTAAATCATTAAAATCAGCTAAGCTCACTCAGTAATTCATCAGTTGTGTTACTGCCTCTCATTACCTTTAATTATGTGTAAAGAAGAGAATGTCAGCCAATGGTCAATTAGATTTATTTTTAAAATGCCTAATTATTCAGTGTGATCATGTATGAAATGAGACCCAACCGAAATTAATGAATACAGCATGGTAGGTTTGATGTATGATTAATGAGTTTCATTTTTGAACAGATTTCAGATGCAAATGCCACTGTAGTTGTAGAACGACCCAAATGTGATTGAGCATTGTGTGTGTGTGTTTCAGACATTGACGAATGTGCGCTCTTCCGTCAGACTCGGCCTGGCCGTCTGTGTTTACACACCTGTGTGAATACGGCTGGAAGTTTCCACTGCGAGTGTCCTGCCGGGTACAGCCTGGGCCGTGATAGCAGGAGCTGCCATGGTTTGTCAAAGTTCTGTAGAATCATCTCAACAAACAACAGAAGATCTGGTTTAAATCTAGGGAGCAGCATCCTAATTACAGCCTTCCTCTTTACTCTTTACAGGAGACACAAAACAGTAGGCGAGAATCTAATTTCCCACATCTTCCGTGCAGACATTTCCTAATGTAATGTATAAAAATTATGTAAATCCCAGATGTCCTGTGAAAAACTGCACTACCCATAATCCTTGATAGAGATCCACCAATCAGAGAAGATGCTGGTACCATTCCAGTTAAAATTATGGCAAAATAAGAGACGAGTGAGTCTCCCTACACTTTCACTACACTTGGATATTGGTATTGTTTGAAAAAAAAAATATTTAAAAAGATTAAAAAAGAAAAAACGTTTTATATTTTGCAGTTTTGTAACTACATTTTTGTTGTAAGTATTAAGTAGTTAAAATAAAAACACGGTGTCATTGTTGTGCACTATAAAGTGTAATGTCAGAATGTTAAAATAGTGCTGCGCTTGATGTGTGTGCTTTTATATTTGTTATGCATATATAAATACACATGTATATTAAATATTAAATACATTTATGTGAATCTAAATATACGCATGTTAATATTTTCTAAATATATCCTAAATATATGCTGTATGTGCAACTAATTGCAAAATAATATTTAAAAAAATTATAAAAATAAAGATAAAATAAAATACTCAAACAAATACTGGGTTAAAAAGTAAAGGCCTTTACACTCCAGGATAAATATCGCATGCGAATATCTTCAGCATTTTTCGCTGTTCATACCCACACGATTTTTTTACTGACGACGAACTGACGGCGCTTAATGAAAAAAAAAAAAAAAAAGCATGGATATTTCAAGCAGCTGGCCAGCAGTGGTTTTATGCTTCGGTGTGCAGTGTGCACGCTCACATTGGCGTCCTTTGTTTAGTCACGAGCCGTTTACTGTCGGCGAGATTCGCGTGCGATATTTGTCCCGGTGTGAACAGGCCTTAAGTTTTTAATTATACAGTTTTAAAATATTATTGACACTTTTTTATTAAAATAAATGTTATATATTTTTCTTTATGTGCATTTAAAGTTCGCTATATTGGGTAGTTCCTTTTTTTCACTGAGCTCCTTGTAAGAAATTCTGGGAAAAATGTCTTCATTAGATTTTAAGCAAAAGTGGGCGCCTATAATGCTTTAGAATGCAGCTTTTTACTTAGAAGAATGCTTGCTAGACTCTCCAAGATATGAAGCAAAATAACTTAAATTTGGCCAACTTAAAGACGATATTTACGAGGCCTTGACACACCAAGCCAACGGGTTGTCACTAAACATCTGTCAGCAGCTTTTTTTCTTTTTTTTTTTTAAATCATCTTACCTGGGCTGTATTCCCAATAGCATCGTAAGCCTAAGTTGACCGTAGAACATACATATATACACAGTATACACACAAATATTATGTAAGTACTTAAGTATTCAATTGACATTTTCATAAAAACATGGTCATTTGGAATGAAAAAAGCAATCAATCTTTGCGTCCGAAATCGCTTACTTCCCTACTATATAGTACGTGAAAAACAGTATGCGAGGCGAGTAGTGTGTCCGAATTCATAGTATCCGAAATTCAGTAGGCGAAAAGTACCCGGATGACCTACTGCTTCCGACCGAATTCTATAGTAGGCATACCATGAACACTTTCCTATCCCATGGGGCTCCGGGAGAGGAGGCGTCATATAAAAAAAATAGCGAAAAGTTGAGACGCGGCTCATTTCAAGTGTACTTCCCTTAGGAAGAAAACGTTGTTTATTGTGATTAAATTACACTTGTTTAACACAATCTAAATAAACAGATGACTTATTTAAAAGTTTAAATTGTCGCGCTGTTGTGACGACGCATGACACGTGACAACATCAATATGGCGGATGTAGTACGTCCGAGTTCCATTCATACTACCCCCATTCATACTATATAGAACGTACTGTTTTAACGGTCGGGTAGTACGTTCAGTTTTAAATGTAGTACCTACTTAAGCAGTATGCGATTTCGGACGCAGCGAATGTGATTCATATTCAGAATGGTAAGCTAGCGCTGCATTGTTTTAGGGGTTTAAGATCGATCCAGACTACTACCACCTGCTGGTCTGGAGAATTACTTCCTCTCACACAGAAGGAACGTGCTAGTTGGAGTCTTTATGGGGTGTTCATCCTGAACTTTTGGCCCAGATGCATAGACGTGGCCGACAACAGACTCAGATTTCATTATCTTTCATTCTGTGATGTTTTTTGGTGTGCCATAGCAATAAAAGTAACGAACAAAATAAAATGTTCGTATCATGTGCTTTCTGTAGACGTCGACGAGTGTATGAGAGCGACCCATAACTGCAGCAGTGAGCAGGTGTGTGTGAATACATTTGGCGCTCATCGCTGTGTGGATGTGGACTGCCCTCGCATCCGTAACGCCACGTACATCAAAACCTCTCCGCTGTGAGTCGACCACTGCACCACATCTGCTCTTAAACATTAATGCGTTTCTTAGAAAATACTACATTCAAGTGCAGCAGGTAAACTCTTACTACTTGGCTAAATCTGATCTTGATTTGAAGGCCACCATAAAGACAGAAAACATACATGAGTACAAACACTTTAAGCTATGCTAGGGCTATGACACATTTCGCAACACAACTCAAGCCGGTGTAGCTGGAAATGTTTTTAACGCAACACAGGTATGTTGCAGTATCAGCATTGGTCACTCTCGTAAGGGTCGCTATCGTGAACATTAGCATAAAATATCTGTTTATTTCAGTTGCGTTCTGATTTTGAAACACAACAAATGGCGAACTTAAGCTGTAGTTAAAAGGGTTGTAATTGTTTAAAACACATTGTGGGTATGTTGCCTTTTCTAGTATTGTTGCAAGAGTACAGTGTGCGTGTACTACGCCGACGATGAAATTTACATCACGTACTGCAAGTGTATGTTTGACTTGAGCATGTTCAATTAGAAGCGCACTTAAAATGTGTCGCAACAATATACAGTTAACATTTGCGTAGGTCACGTTTCTAGGGGCTTTTCTGTCCTCTGTGCAGATGGACTTGCAATATTTCCAAGATATAATTTCAGGTTAACGTTTGGTCTGACATTCCAGTGTCTCTCTCTGGTTTCTCTTCCACCCAGGCGCTGCGACCGTAACCCTTGCATCCAAGGAGACAACGCCTGTTCCCAGGCTCCGGTCTCCATTAACTTCCACTTCATGTCCATGGTGTCCAATATGTCCACACCCACCGTCCTCTTCCGGGTGTCCGCCGCTCGCATCCTGGGCGACGCATTGCGCTTTGGCCTGCTGGGGAACCAGGGAGTCCAGCACCTCTCTATCCAGCGCTCGGGCAGACTGACGGGGCAGCTGGTGCTGGTGAACCCTGTTCAGGGTCCCGCCACGCTAGAGGTTGAAATAGAAATGAGCGAGATGGAAAAAAGGGTGCTGCTCGGGCGATACGTCACGAAAGTCACTCTCTTTGTGTCACCGTATTACTTCTGAGAAGCAGCAGACAGACGATGGACTGATATTGGGAAATCATTTACAGGCGAGAAAATGGGGGAATGGGCCTGCGGAGGCGAGATAGGAGCGCTATTATACTATTTCTGAGTTGCCAATTTACGAGGACAAAAGAAAACCTACGTACGGTTAGAGTAAATTGGTTCCTCAGAACGAGAAAAAAAACAACACATTAATTTCTTCCATTCGGACTAAAGTATTTATGCAGTCTTTTAGTTATTAAGAGTATGACATGTAATTATTTTAAACAATTTAAAAGAATTTAAAGACATTCTGGGAAAAATAAGGATGTCAAGGACAATAAAAAAAGTAAAATTTAGTTTGAAACGTGTCATCTTGTTTTAAATTAAGCCCATTTTCAAGAAAAGATTTCATTTAATGACTTTAAAAATGTCGTGGTTTAATTATCAAGTAAAGGTAATACAATTCCTTCTGTTTTAAATACATTATTTTCAAAAAGTTCTTAAAAACATTAAGTCAAAGTTTCAAAACAAAACTGTATTCAAGTTATTTTTACCTTTAAATACCAGTTTTACAATCGTTCTGATCGTACACGCACTTCTTGAAAGTTTAATGGATATTTCTTTCCCCAAACATCAGACTTTGTATGTTCGTTCAGCGAGGACGAAATTTCCCCAAACCATGACATATAGCCCCTGCATTGCAAACTTTACCAGGGGAACTGTACAAAAAGATCTTTTTTCTTGGAACACAATTTTTACCCCCCTCCCCTCGTAATGCCATTAGGCTAGTTGGGTACGAATTGGGCAGGTTTTTCTGTGAAAACCTGGCAACCCTGCAATAGAGAGGCTCCACTGAAGTACAAACAGAAAAGAGAAACCTCGGCAAAGGGAATGTAGCACCCCGGTGTCGTTTTGCCCACACAAGATGATCCAGACCTCCTCTCTACACTCTTGACCTTTACTTGTGTGAGGAGGCTACATAAAGACCCTCGCACACAGACGGCAAAGATTTCCAAACCCGAATCGTGAAGGGACAAAACACAGCAGATACAAACCATCAGATCAATTTTATTAACAACGGTCCAATTCAACCCATACAGAACCAGACATGAGAGATGAAAAAAGAAAAGCGCAGTTATTGAGTTATGTCTGTATAGTACACGGTTTCATCCGATTCAAGGAAAAATACGTTTCATGATAAATTTGTGCACAGAAAGTAAATACAAAAACAATTCATCATTTGATCATTTTTTATGTCATATATCAGTTTGACAGACAGGAAGCAGTGGTTGTGAGCAGATGACGCACAAATGTAGGGAGTTTTCCAGTGCTATAAAAAAACAAAAAAACACTCGCACCCAGCCGTCAACAGCCATATACCATTTTATTCTAGATAGCAACGTGATTTCATAATTGATACAAACTACTTGCAGTTTATGTTCTCAGTAGAATATGAAACATACAGAACTGCCCGGTCAGATACTCAAACAAACCAAAAAATAAATAATTTTGCTTCTGGCTTGTTTATAGATTAAAAAAAACAACAACAAAAAATTAAAATGCTAAATTAAATTAAAATGCTAAAATTAATTTATTTAAACAAAAAAAAAAAAAAATATATATATATTTCTTTTCCTTTTTTGCTAAATATTTTGAGTATCTTCCCAAAACAATGAAACAAAAATATTATTGATTTTTTATTTTATTGGCCATTATTATTTATATAACAATTTAACAATTATAACATTTTTGATTGGCTTGTCAAGATACATACGACACGCAAACAAAAAAAAGTGAGAAACCAATAATTTTTTTTATTTCACTTCGTTTTGATTTGTTTGGTCAGATACTTGTGTACAATTATATTTTTTTCGGGCATTTTAGGAAATATGAAACTTCCAAACTTTTATAAAAAAAATAACAAATAAAAATGTGGCAACCAAACCTAAAATCAACAGATACCAAGCCATTCGATTCTAACTCGTCAGACCCTGTAAATGAAATATGGTACTAATATATACAAACACCACAGCTGAAGTAATTTGTATCAATATATACCAATTATGCACCTCCTTCAAAGCATAAAAATAGACCAAGAACTGCTGAAAGAAATGATTTACAGGTAGATGAAGGACCATCTTTCTCTGCTGAAAAATGAACAACTGAATTAGGAAGTGGAGGGATGAGCGGTCCTGGTTTATCGCTTGGAATAAAAGTGTAAATATTTGGCTGAAACCAGTTTCTTCATCTTTGCAGGAAACAAATCACGAATGGAAGCTTTTATAAGCAGGTATATGCAAAGCATTGACAGCACATGAAGCTAAAAGGCCATTAGTGCACAAGCTTTTATTTTAAAAAAAGAATTTCCCAACATGGATACATTCAATAGCATAGCCTGAAATCAACGCATGCAAATGCATATTAAAAGGTAAAGCCATGTGATTTAATCTGAATAAAAGTGTATTTTGTTAGTCAAATTGAATGTATCCTTTCCTGTTCTCGCTTATGGGCGCAACCCATGGGTGACCAAGTTTTCTGCAAAGAAAAGAAAAATGCCAAAGTTAAGGCAGAGTTTGTTACCCACAATGCTCCATTAAAATGACACAGCTATTTACAGTACGAATGCCCCCCCTCCCTTCCCGGCAGTATTATGACATGAATTCGGATTATTAAAGCACAGCTTGAATGCACAAACACTAGAACCAAAGTCCACTTTAATGTCATTTTGTACAAAAGGATACAAATATAACAGTAATACAAAAGCCAAATTAATTTAAAAGGCAGAGATGCACAGGGACTGTAACATTACAGCTCTATTACGTTTTTAATAGTGTACTGTCACTCAAGTGAAAGTTTAGTGTGAACCGGGACAAAACCAGGGGGGTTTATGCATTAAAGCCTTCGGAGTAAAGAATTAGGAAGCTACAAATCCAGTCAAACTGCAGCTTAGTGGAAATAATAGCTTGAGTTGATGAGAACACTCTTGATGCATCACGACTTGGGGAAACAAAAAAAATTAAATAAATAAAAAATGGCTGCAAAAGCAAAGAATCGTCATCTGTAGCGATTATGGCTGTAGCTTGTCGGCGCTACATTTGAAAACAGTTGATGGGAGATTTACCGCTAATCGAAGAACCAGCTTTACTGATGAGACGCGCATGACTATATTGTGCGATATGTATCGCCTAGCCCTAGCGATGATGTACGCACATAACCGTGTAATAAAAAAAAACAAAAAACGTGAATTTGGTTCACAAATGGCTCTGAATATGCTAACAGAATGGTGTGTTACTATGGCACTATAAAAGCACGGATCAATCAAACGACTCATTCAAAGCTGAGATGCGACGCAACCAAACCACAGCCATCGGAAACTGCCTCGATAACAGCATGTAAACGGTTTGACGTCTTAATGCGACCAGTGAATCAAGCGACCCATAAGATTGGCGATATTCAGATCTTCATCTTCCATTTTTTTTAAATCTTGTGGCTCAGTTCAAACGCATCAGGCGACGACGTGCAAAACCTTCATAATGCAGGACCCACCCTTTCCAAAACTCAACCAACCAAAATGACAGAAGAAATCATATGTATAACCCCTACTGCAAAGAAAGATGGGTGAAAAACAAGAAGAAAAATCAACAAGCCCACGATAAAAGCAACACAAACAGAACAGATTCTCTCACTCGGACGGGCAAAAAGGCACAGGCACACATTCGTTCAATCATTCCATCCTCGTCAATGCACACATCTTCAGCAACTGGCTGTTTCCTAAAACATGGACGTCCAAAAGAAAAGAAAAGAAAAGAAAAACTGCAAAACCATTTCGAAAGGAAATCATAAGCCGAACCTCCTGGGATCCAAACATCAACAATAAATAAAAACATTGAGCTGGAAAGCGAGAACAAGTCTTTGTGATATTAGTTGAAGAAAGCTGGCGTTCGAAATCCCGCAGGGTCCGCAGCAGGCAGGTTTACTCAGAGAAGCAGGTGACGATGTAGGACAAGCACAGTCAGGAAAAAAAAAAAAAAAAAAAAAATGTGTGTGTAGCAATTAAAACTGGGTCCCAATGTGGCCATCGGTGGTACCACGAAAATGCACACACAGCACGAGTCTAAACACCCGCCCCCCTCCGTCAAGTTTGCGTTTTCAACCCCAGTGTCCTTCCCCGGCCCAGGACGGAGAATGGCGCGTGGGGCGCGATGGGCTTTTTGCCCTGCAGGGGGAGATGAATGGCACTTCCCCTGCCCTGTACCTCCTCTCTACCTGTCCTTCAGCTCCTGCGTCACGCGCTTGGTGATGCGGCCGCACAGCAGACCCATGAGGAAGAGCAGGACCACGCACATCGCCAACATGCTCAGGATGTAGTTTTTGGCGGGAGACGTGAAAACCTGTCCAGCCAGGTCCGAGAAACCTTCCGCTGGGGCAACCTTTTGACAACAGAGAAACAATATAAACTTCCTAATATGAAATTCCCAGATTTCGTCAGAAGCAGCTTGCATTCCATGTTCATCGGGCGTACTTTAGTAACACAATTTGTGCACATTTAGCTGATACACAGTCATGGCCAAAAGTATCGGCACCCTTGGTAAATATGATCAAACGCAGCAGAGAAAATGAATTAATCCTTTAAAAAAAGAAAGATAAGAATTTAAAATGGGGGGGAAATATCATTAGGAAATAAATGTTTTTCTCAAATACACATTGGACACAATTATTGGCACCCCTAGAAATTCATGCGGTTAAATAGGGCTGGGCGATATATATCGTACGATATATTATGCGTATCTCATCAGCTTATACACAAAGCCGTAGATCACTGACAAGCTACGCCATTGAATCACCGCGAGACTCAACACGTAGCTTGTCAGTGATCTACGGCTCTGTGTATAAGCTGGCGTTCTTTTTGAAAACAGCTGACGGAGGTTTAGCGCTAATCAAAGAACCGTCTTAACTGATGAGATGCGCATAATATATCGTACGATATATATCGCCCAGCCCTACGGTTAAAATATCTCTGAAAAGGATTAAAAATGTACATTTTTCACAGACTTCTTTCATCATATTTACCCAAAAAGAATATTTAAGTCCGAAAATTTAATTTAATTTTGGAGGCGGCGTGGTTCTCTTGGATCTCGCGATTTTAAAGCTAGCTTTGCGCGCATCTCCAAAATTTCCTACCCTTAAAATCTTAAACTACAACTGAACTCGTCAAAACGTATAGAAAACTCCAAAAGATCAACTGTACATTTTTACATTAAGAATGGTTATGAACTGTTTAAACAGGGTTATCTATGCAAATTGGATGCGTGTGAGTCTCATTTATAAATCGAATGCATTTGATTGGAATTTGCTAGCTTGGAAACATCTCGAACCAGAGGTTTACAAAGCATTTGTGAACCTGCAGGAGAATTAGCAAAGTTTCTTTTCATTTTATGAGCCCAGTTGATTTTTTTAAATCCACAATTATCTATTATGTCGATAACTTGATTTAAAAACACTTGCATAAATTGTCATGCATTTTTAAAAGATCTGTGTAAATTGCTTGTGCAGTCATCCTTACATAAACTTAAATTTAAAGTGAAGTTATAAAACGTTATTAAATAAATTGTTTAGACCAATATGTAAATTTGATTTAGTAAATCTTACCAAATCAAATGCAGAAACTTCTGTGAGGCAGAAAACAATTATTCCAAATCTTTAAAAAAATCTAAAATTTAGCAGTTATTTTCCCAAAATTGTTCCAAATAGAATTGGATTGTAACAACGTATATTTGCATAACACAATATTTGCTTTCGTATCGAATCGAATTATACGTAACAATCTTTCTACGATTCGTGTAAAACGCATCCTTACACAAACCAAATGAGAATTCTCAAAACATTGTAGTGCAAATTCTCGTAACAAATGAAATGCAGGAACTTCTGTAAGATTTGTACAAAATCATGCATATTCTGCATTTAATTTAACGTCACAATTTACGCAGGCAAGTTTTTGTATGAAGAGAAAATAAAAAAATACACATAACTCTTTTCTGAGGTATCACAATTTTCATAATAATGGTTACATGAATGATTTACGCAGGATATATCATTTACTCGAACAAGATTTAATGAAACAAATGTATTAAGATCTGAAAAGCATGATACTTCCCAAGAATTTAGCCAAAACAAGGTATCTTAGAAAGCAGCATAATGTCGATGTTTACTTTTGAGCGAGCACACCCACATTACCAAGTTTTGGATCACCGCTCTAGCGTTAGCGTAACACAACTGATGTTTTGGAGCTGCTACGAGGAAGAAAAAATACTGCAGAGCGTCTGAATGTTTACCTTAGCGGCGTAACTCCACATGTCAATGCGGTCCTGTAATCTCTTCTTACACTCCGGCTGGAGTCTCACACGCTTATCTTGGAGAGCCTCCATCAGACACGACATCTCTGCACAAACACACAGTACAGGACTTCATATGTACTCTACCAAAACGGCATGAAATCATTTCCAGAATTACTCACGTCTTCCTCGGCCCGGAGGGATGGCAGCACACTGGTGCTTAATGTCCAGGGCGCAAGCTGTGTGCAGAACTGGATCCACAAAGATGTCCGCCTTGCTCTCCTTCAGTATGTTGAGAACCTCCTACAGTGGGAACAGCCAGCCCGAAGAGTTGCGATAACCATGCAAACTTGTGGAAAACCAATGCGATCTTACCTTTTTACAGCCTTCATGGGTGATCTTCAGCAGGTTGATTTTCAAACACTCCTCGACCTGACCCGTCTGCTCCTGTGCCGCTACTTCCTCCGCACAGAGCCGCGGGATCTGGTACAAACCGCCATTACCGCCTGGTCATTTAGGACCAAATGTCATTAAACCTCATACCAAGATCTAAGTGAACGTTACCTCATCGGTGCACTGGAGCTGGAGCTGCGGGTCGAGTCTGTAGTCCAGAGCAGACTCCTGCAGGATGACACTGATCTGGCCCTCGCAGTCTGGAGAGAGACGCTGGACACACAAACACACACTCTCTTATATAGAGTCAAGGTGCAGGGTTACGGGCGTTCGCAGCGATCAGGGTTACGAACCTGGTCTGCGTATTTGAGTTTGAGGCAGGAGATGACCTGCCCCTCCAGCTCGTTGTCATCTTTGGCATTGTTCAGAATGTTCTGGCAGAACTTTGGGATGTCCGCTTTGCAAGCCTTCCTCAGCACAGGGTTCAGACGGTAGTCTAGAAAGGAGGAAAGAGCGGCAAAATTGAGTGGAACAAGGTTTTTTGATTCATCAGGCACTTGTATCTCATTACTTTGTATAGCAATAATGCCACAAACATTTCAAAGGGCAAAGTATGGTGGGAAAACATTATAATTTCATTACATTTTCTCCATTTTTACATTCACCGAAGCTCTTTTCAGAAACATGCAATATCTCCCTTTAATTTATGGTCAATACAAGTTTAAGTTAATCACTACAACCCAACATTTAGTCTCAAACTGGTAAGTTACTTTGAGCAAAACCTTCAACCCTGTAACTTAAAACTCTTACCATACTACGTTTTTTTTTTACTTATTATATTAGCAGAAGGTGATGATTGGGCATTAGAAAATATTTTCAAGATATAAGAATCTAGATTACTGTTTTTGAACAATATTAAGACATCTTGCAAATTTTCGTAACAGGGTTGACAAAAAAGTAATTTCAATAGAAGTAAAACAGCTCAGACATTAGTTTATCACCTTCCACCGAGAAAACTTTTGAATTATCTGCCTTTTACTGAAAGGAACAATGCACAAATACGGCATTACTGAAGCTTGTTTGTTGGTGTGCCGACTTTAAATGTAAATATACGAGTGATTGATTAAAACCTATGAGTCCGTATGCGTGTGTATGTACCTGTGTTCTGGGTGATCTGTCTCTTGGTAATCATTTGTTTGCATTTGGGATCCATTAGTTCGCTGTTCTTGTTTTGTTTGAGACACTGTAAGAGGTTCTTTGCATCCGTGTCGGTGCAGAAACGCTGTTTAATAAAGATAAAAAGATATAGATTAATCAAACCAATTTCAAGCTACCGAGTCTTTTCAGATGTAACTGATGAGGTTTCACACCCTGATCATCTGCTTGCAAACTCTCATGAGCTGGAAGTCCAGTTCTGGGTCCATCATTTCATTCTCCTGCAGTTTGAAGACTTTCTGATGGCAGTGCTGGGTCAGCCCCTTCTTGTTTTCCTTCAGACACTCGATCACCTGAACGAGCACAGACACACAGATTAGCAGATCACCACAGTTAAACGGAGGATTCGAGAACCGGCTCTTCTGAACTGACCTGAGCGTTTCCAAACACCACGTTCGGACAGTGCTTCTTGATGTCCTGCCGACAGCTCTCGTACAGTTCCGGCTCCAGACGAATGTCCTCAGACTGAACGACACACAACCACAAATCTCAGCATAGCAGTGCGCACTACAAATAATTAAGACTAATTCAAATCGATTTTTTTATTGATTTGACGTACTAACCATCTCCAACTCTTCCACTCTGAGCTGTTTACGACATTTCATAGTCACTCGCTGTTCTTTGCCATCCTGTAAAGTGTCATTTCTTACTGTGGTGCTCAGACAGATGACCACATCCACCCTGAGAGAAAACAGACCATTAAAACCTTCCCATCATACTCTACTTGACCTCTACAGGACCTTTTGTAATGGTCGTAGACTTAGCCAATCTCATTTTTTTTTTCATGGCTGGTTTAGGCCTGTCACAGATAGATAAAATGATGCTAAAACAGCCAGTAGATTGCGACAAGTCCATGTCTTAAGTGATTCATTGAAGCATTAATTCTTGCTAAGAAAAAAAGCAAGCTATTTAATTATTGGTCGACCGATATGTTTTTTTTTGAACGCCGATATTATGGAAAGCAATTTTTTAATTTTAATTCATATTTAAGGAATTTGAAATCATTTGAAAATGGATTCAAATATAGTCCAAGTCGAAAAAATGAGCCGAAAACTTGATCGGCCAATGGCGATATTTGAAAAATGGCAAATATCGGCCGATATATCGGCCTTGGCAATATATTGGTCGACCTCTAGTTGTAATTAGTGCTGTCAAATGATTAAATGGCATTAAAAAGAAATTTGTGTTTACATAATGTGTGTACTGTGTATATTTATTACGCGGTCTTAATGAACGGATTAATCAACGACTTACAACTTAAACGGCAGTGTTAGTTACTCAATGAAACAAACTCTCTTCTCCAGCTTTGATTGGAACTAACTTTTTTGTCTAAAATGGAACTCGCTCAATACTAACTTCTTGTCTGTTAAACTGCTGTATAAAATGAATACAAAATACGATCGTGCTCATGTGCTGATAACAAGCAATAACGCACAAGTGGTGCAGTGCGGTTTTCTCTAACTACATCGTATCATATAAATACAAAAAACAAAACTGAAACAATATAGGCATTCTAGCTACATTCTAACGCAGTGAATGCTTTTAGACTCAAGACTGTTGTGGTTGGGATTTTTTTTTGCATCAGAACTACATTCACGATATTATTCTAGAGGAAAATTAGCTCACAACCCTAACAATAACGTAAAACGATTATGAAAGCCACAAAAAAGCCACAATTCACTTCTTTTTGATGTTGGGGCACAGTTTGAGCACATCCTCCTTGCACGCCATCTTGAACTTGTACGAGAAGCGAAAGTCCTTCATCTGGATCTGAGGATGAGAAGGAGAAACGAACGGTTCGAGATGAAACCGTAGTAACAGTAGAGAGAGAGAGAGAGAGTGTGTATTCATCAGACGTACCAGCTGGAAGTGTGTGACTCCGACGGCACATTTTTCATTCATTTCCTTCTGGTGCTTATTGGCAACGAGGCACTCCATCAGGTCCCCTGTGTCTATCTGATTATCGGCCACCTCCTGCCAAACAAACACAGGCAAATAGAGAGGACAAATTTATAATAAAAAAAAAAAGAAAAGAAAACGAGCTACTTGGTTTCTTTTTATATTGTTTTTAATGATGGGAAAAAGATTTGCGGCTTACGTGACAGTAGGACTGGATCACAGGCTCACAGGCTCGAATCAACAAGGTCTCGATCTGAATGTCCTGGAAAACCAGACACCAAAATCAGTCCAAACCCACCCAAGACATCTCACGTCCAGCAGAGAACAATAGCACCCAAACATAGACACTGGAGGCTTTTTAATTTCAGAGTCAAACGGTTGTTAAAAAAAAACAACCAAAAACACAAAAAGCACTTTTTTGTACCTCAGACTCCAATTCTGTGAGGTTTCCCACCACATCCCTGCAGTTAGAGACCAGATCATCTAAATGATCCTGTAAGCACTCCAGCTCCTGACAAACACACACAGACATTGAGCAATGCATCACTGGGAATTTCTTTGCAAATTCAAACATTGTTGTTGTCTTTCATTTATGGAAAAGCACACGGCGTAAGTTCTACAGCATCTGTTGTGTCACGGCTTAATTTAGGATATGAAGCCTTACTTTCAACCCTGTAACCCATTCTGAAGTAGTTTTTTATTTGTTCTTATAAAAACTTGATTATTGCATTTGTGTCCAACGCTTATTAAATGTGGCAAACCTCAAAAGAACAGTGTTATTTTACCATCAGTGAGAAGTTAGCTGAAATAAAATGTTTTTTTAAATACTAATTTAAACAGTGTCAGTTTTAGTTTACTATAGTAACCCTTATGGTGTCCGTAGAAAAACAAATTAATTCCACAATTAATTCAAATTTAAACAAGTCCTACATTTTAGTTCCAAGGTTGCAAAGTTCGTAAACTTCATAAAATTAGCAAAAAACTGTTAACTGCACATAACCAATGTAAAGTGAGAGTAGTAGTTAGTGTGGTCCCACACACTGACCTGTCCAGTTTCAGTCTTCTCACTGCACCACTTCCCGAGGTCCGTCATGCATCGCTGCTGCAGCTCAGGGTCCAGCTTCACATCCAGGGCCCTCTGGTGGAGGATCCTCTGAACCTCCGTCTTACAGTCCCGAGACAACTGCAGATCGACTCAGATGCATTAGCACGTTCACACACACACACACACACACACATAAAGCGACAAACAGACCCACAACCAATCAATCACGCACATACACAGAGTTCTGGATCCTTCTACAAACAGCGATCTGTGTGCACGTGTTTGACGGGTGTCATAGAATGTGACACAAGAATGTCTATTTTTAGATTAGTCCGTAAAAACTCCCAAGACCCGCATCATTCAGTCATTTCTCATTTAAAGCCCACAGCATGAATTAATGTGATTTGAGTCTCAGCGGAGGAAGGTGATTTTGATTTGTCTCTGCTAATTTGCTGAGAACATGCATTTGAAGTTTAATCACATTTACTCTCCGAGTGAACGTCACCAGACCTGTCAGGAACATAACCGAGTCATATTTCACCACAAAAAGCAACTAAGCAGAAAATATGTGCTTTGCTTGAGACCATTAAGAGAATTTTCTGCACTTATGCAGATTATAATAAAAACGTAAGACAACCAAGTACAAATAAATAATAGTTAACTGAAGATTCTTGTAAATAAAACTAAAAATAAATTAAATTAAAATATACTTTGACATGTGAATTACTTGACATACTATGTTTGTGTATATAATATAATATAAAATATATATATTATAATATAATATAATATAATATAA
>JAUMHG010000079.1:13463548-13495076 GCA_032359395.1 Enteromius anoplus | reverse complement strand
GTTAGTTTATGAAGTCGTTTTTGCTTCTAAGTATGTTTGAACTGGATCATCAAAGGTCAGCAGCAGAGACATTGCTTGATAAAAGGAATTAGATATATTTGTGTGATTTAGCGTTTAATTATTACAGGTTTGCATCATATTCATTTTTTTTTTTTTTTTTTTTATGAATGCTAAATCTGTTTTTGTGAGTGAGATAGTCTTGAACTACTCTGTATTCACAGCATGCTCAATGCCTCTGTCTTTCTGATATATCCCAACATGGGATCAGGAGACTAGTCAGTCAGCAAATAAGAAAACAAATTAACTTGCATTACTTTAAAAAAAAAATAACTCTGATATTTTCTTCTAAATGAAAAAAATAGGTAAAGATACTTTACTACTTACTTGGAAAAGGTAGAATTATTATGCAGCTTGCATTGGTTTGTAATGAGTTACCCTCAAAGGTTGTGATAATACATAAATAATTCCATTACAGATGTTCAGCTAGCTAAATGATAAAACAAACATATGAATGTTTTCGTCTCTTTGTGGGTCTGAGCGTTTACTCTGTCATTACAAATCTTAAAGAGAAAAAAGTCTTTCAAGCATTGAGTGTGACAACAAATCATTCACGAAAAGCTAAAAAAAAAGTTACATCATGATAATATGACTAAAACTAGGGTGTAAGAAAAATGCTGTTTACAAAAGATACATCTCTAAAAAAAAATGTATAAAACTGTTGGCATGCAAAAATAAAAAAATACAAGTGTTGTAGCACAACTTTTTACAACTGATGATAATAGTTTTAACATCCTTAGCTTGTACATCTCATGTTGAAAACACATATTCTGGTGTCTTTAGTTTTTTTTAATACATACTTTTTTAAATACGAGCAGAGTTTGAGTGTTTGTTTTTAATATAAGAAGTTCCATTTATAGCAAATGTAAAAGTCCCTTCACAAGAAAGTGTACAACTTTAAGCTCAAGAAAAAGTTAATTCACAAATGTAAAGTAGAATACATGAGAAGAAGGTTCAATAGTCTTGTTCGATAGTTGTTCAATACTTAACAATAAGCACAACTGTTAGTTTATGAAGTATGGCTGAATTGGATCATCAAGGGTCAGCGGCAGACATTGCTTGGTAAAAAAAAAGGAATTAGATGTATTTGTGTAATTTATTCACACAGAGTTCTTAATATGCCTCTTTCTGATATGTCCCAACATGGGGTCAGGAGACTAGTCAGTCAGTCAAAAAAAAAAAGTCTTTCAAGCAATGAGTGTGACAACAAATCATTCATGAAAAGCTACATCATGATAATATGACTAAAACTAGGGTGTAAGAAAAATGCTGTTTACAAAAGATAAATCCCTAAGACATAAACTGTTGGCATGCAAAAATTAAATATACAATTGTTTTAGTACAAATTTTTACAACTCATGATAATAGTTTTAACATCCTTAGCTCGTACATCTCATGTTAAAAACACATTTTCTGGTGTCTCTTAGTAAATCTTTTGGAATGGTGTCAAAATATGGTAAACACCATTACATCTATAGAGTATTCATAAAACATGTAAACACATAACGCGTGTGGTGTTTTCTACTCATTCAGGAAAACATTACTTTTGTGAAGAATCAATACAAGACAATAGACAGCATGCCTTGCTTAAGTAACATAAAGTGTTTTGTTACCTTTTGTGTAACCTTTTAAACATGTTTATGGGTGTAATTATTTTTTTATTTATTCTGCAGTGTTTGAAATAAAAATATATATTTGTATTTTGACAGTACACATACTATGGGATGGAAGTAAAATGGAAACATTTCCTAAACAAAGAAAAGCAAACACAATATTATTTTGCCTACTTAAAATTTTGCAAACTCATTTTTTGAGTTTTTGAGAATTGTTGTCTAAACTAAAGCATGATACTGTGCACATGATGTGAGATGAATGTCGTAAAGCCATTAACACAAGCACACTGTGGCTGCTCTTATCCACGGCCATTTAAACCCCACAACCACCTTCACTGTCAGCAGTAAAAGCATAGGTGAACTAGACTTGTTAGTGGTTAGTTAGTGATTTAAATCTTTTTTTAACTTCAGGTTTACCTAAGTTTAACTAATCAGTCAACAGATTAGGTTGTATTACAGAGGTGTTAAGAGGTGTTAACATACACACATACAGATGAGGTAGAAAGAACATGCCCTAACATAACTTTTCTGAAGCATACAGAAAGTGTGATGGTAATGGTCTTTGTAAATACTAATAGTAAATACTTTAGTTTTCAGTCTTTAGGTGCTTTATTTTGTACATCCACAGTACATTCATTATTGTTGCAAACAATCAAAACAATGGCGTCTTAGCCATCATGTTTTGCCTATAGATTGCCTAAGAGTTTAGGGGCTGTGACACGGATGCGTGTCTGAGTGTCTTCCCACCCCAAACAAACCACATCCCCGTTAACAAACATAGTAAAACATTATATCAGACACCGACTACATCACGGAACAGATGTGTTTAAAAAAAACAATCCACTGAAGGTATTGACCTAAAACACAAGCATGTTTTTTTCAGAGGTGGTGTAGACAGGACCTGATAGGGGACAAATTGGTGACTAGGCATTAACATATACCGTTTAGATCAAACAACTTCATCACTCTGAATTTTCTCCCCCAACAACCACAAGCAACACCAAAGGCCACCAAAGGTCTCTCACAGCGTGTGAGTGAGATAAAAAACCCACCACAAATCCACTCATAATTCCTTCAATGTCTTCTCTGACATATGTCACAATCTTTGATTTACACAACCTACAAAGCTTGTCAGTCAAGGGTCAAGAGGCCTGTAACATGTCAGTCACTGTGACTGAAGGAACACAGTGTCATAAATACAATCGTAAATCCACACTTGTTGACATCTGTCAAAATGTCAATCATTGTGTACAGAGGTTATTTATTAGCTCATAAAATAGGCCATAAATACCACCCATAAATCAAAATTGACACAACGTTTCGGAAACTAATACTGATGGGGTTTGATACCAATTCAAAATAATCTTCCATTTCACAGACTATTGTTATAGACCACTCATCCCGCAGAGCAATTGGACTCCTTCTACAAGACAGGGATGTTAGTAGTTTTTATTTTTAAAACATACAGAAAAACTGGTTGCTCCTCTCTGCTTTGTGATACTTTATATAGCAAAGTTTTGAAAGATGTTGACGTGATTGATGTGAAATAAGATAAATAGATAACAAGTAATTAGATATCAAGATAAATAAGAAAAGCTAAATCATTTGATCCTAAATAAAAATCTATTAAATATTCATTTAAACAATAAAGTTTTTATATATCCCTTTATATATCCCCTTTATTCATTAAAATTGTTTTGTAGGGGCTTTGAGTTTTTCTTTCACCAAGAAATGACACAAGCTTTGAGGAGGTCGTGCGAGACTGAGACAGAGACAGAGACAGAGAGAGAGAGAGAGAGAGAGAGAGAAAGAGAGAGAGAGGGCTAAACTAACATTAGACACAATATTTAAAAAATAAATTTCTAGATATTTAATAACTTCTTCATATTGCTTAGAGAAACGACTTATACTGAATTATCAGGTATTCACACGCATATTGTGATATGTTAAACATGACAAGTTGAGATAAGTTATAAGTTAAAATTGTTTATTCATTCTTTTAATTCTTGTTCTTTTTCACACATTGCTCACAGAGAGAGAGATCACTACTGAACTGAGACCCTTGAGCAAGGCACACAACCCCCCCCAACTGCTCCCCCCGGACGCCACAGCATTGGCTGTCCACTGTGTGTGTGCACTTTGGATGAGTTAAATGCAGAGCTCTAATTCCAAGTATGGGTACCATAGTTGTCCACAAGTCACTTCACTTTCAAAAGTTTCAATAAAAACGTATATTTGTACTTTACAATTAGCATCTATGCGATGGGAATCTTGGGGATGGAAATAAAATGCATGCCTTTCTTAAATAACTCAATTAAATGGTAAAAAGTGTTGTTTTATGAGTTTCAGAAAAATACCAGTAGTGAGGGTGGGTTTAGGTGTAGGTTTTGGTTCACTTTGTAAACCAAATACACTTCAACATCCCCCCACAGACGGGATGGAAATGCATCCAAGTCCTGAAACAACTCCAGTCACAGAAAGACTCTACGTCACATGGAACTCACTTTAAACTCATGTAAGTTATCTCAGAACATTCTTGTTTTATTTCTTAAATTAAAAAAAAAAACTAAAAAACTTGTTATTGTTTTAGTCATATGTCTTTATGACTGGAAAAAAATTTGCTCTTAGCCGCTGTGCTAAACAAACATGCTCAGGCATGTTTTTTCAGAAACATTGATGGCTTAAAGAAAGGCTGACATGGTTGGCTTTTTTCATCTATTGAACAACAATTCAAGGCTATAGAGGTAAACGCTTGGAAAAGATATTCATCCCAAAACAAATGATCGCCATTTTCTCAAATTCATTCTTGTTTCTTATTCAAAGGTGTAAAACACGAACACCCACTGAAACAAAGATCCACTGAAACACATCCTGAATCACAAAATGGACAACCCCCATAAACAAACAGGAACGCAAGGACACACGTGAGATTATGTCAGCTATATAATCCAGAAACAGTAACATCACGTCACAGCTGTAACAGGTGTCAGAGGTCATAAAAGCCATATATCTTTTTGACACAAAGACCATTAAATATTCATCTGATGAAAATTTTAACTTAATGAGAGTGACATCCAGAAAATCAATGTTTTTGTATTTAATGGGATTCGGGGGGAATGCTTAGGGACATTTTGCTCCATTTTGTTTGGGTTTAGGAAATAGAATGAAATAAATTACATTGCCCATCTTTTCATGAAACCTGAAATCACTGTTACAAATACCCCAAGCACATTGTTGATCCATTTTTGAAGCACAAACCCTATAAAAACGATGCAAGCTTGGGGTCTTTCAGTGTTTTTCTTTGCCACTGAGACCTACAGACTCCGAGTTCCACTCCCCATATGACTGATACTCGACAGCCAATGGCTCATCTGTGTTTAAGGGGAGGGGCTTCCCAAAAGGTCAGTTCTGAGCATTGCAAAGCTTGGCCACCTGGAATATTCAGGAGAGACTGTCAGTTTACCCCAAGGGAAACACATGGAGATACGATCAGAGTTTGTCCTGTAAAGTCGTGGTGAATTGCCCACTATTTTATAATCTGCATCCAAGAAACCTGTAACATCCTGTACAATTAGGGAGATTTAAAATTCGCAGCATAGAATCTTTTAAATATGTCAGAGATATCTATCATTGTGGCAACATTTTCACATACCAAAACGTGATGCTGAAACAAAACGAAATGTGATTGTTTTTTTGATATGTCAGTCAAATGGCCTAATAGGGGGCCATGGAATGAAAGCTGCTGTGTAATACAGACCTTCAGCCGTCAGATATGTGAGATTATTACAGGCCAGAAGAACTCTGCCGTCACACTATGTGTTGGACGGTGAGCAATGGACCAAGAGTGGAGTTCTTTGCATTGCATTCTAGAGACCTGCAGTCTCGCGTTCATCTTAAAATTAATTTAATAAAAACAAATATTCTGTTATTTTTCTACTGCACAAAAGCACCAAGAACGAATGAAGTTAAAAGATTTTACAGGCGCATTCTCGGAAGCTAATTCTCACATGGTTCATGAATACAGACCGGCACTGATGTCTGAAGAGCAGGACACAGATAGAAGCTGTACTTGTTTTTTCTACTTTGCTGCAGGAAACAAAAGGCTCACTCACGTTCTGAAGCAATATTAGGCCAAATGCTTTTCTGTTTCATCACTTGAAAAATCAACGTTTATTATTATTTTGTTTCATTATGTCATGAACCAGGACGTGAAGCGTGCGAGTTCAAGTGCAAATGAAAATGAATAATTGAACCTAATTCGGAACAGCTGTGAAGGAGAGGTGCATTCTGGGGAATGGAGTCCAAGTAAGAAAAACAGACACAAAACACAGAGTACATAGAAAGCTGGAGTGCCAAGCACAGTCTTTAGCTGCCAGCTCCAGCTGGGCGTGACACAGCCCCCTCCTTAAGGAGGGGATTCCAAATGCTCCCGACGCTGAAAACGGTGGAATGACAACCAGGTAGGAGCGGGCGGTGAGATTATGACTCCTGGGTGGAGTCCATGGAGAGGGTCCACCAGGGCCGATCAGACAGTTCAAGAGCTCTCCAGGGCAGAGCTGTCGGTGAAGAAGACCACTTGGATTTCCAGGGTGGATCAGGTGGTGGGAACGCCCACCTGGGCAAAACAGACAGCGAGGCCATCTTACAGGGAGGAGCGGATTGCAGCAGAGTCCCACTGGTTCGGACAGACAGTGACAGAGCCCTCTTGGGGCCAACAGGCTGACATTGCGCCCTTGAAAGCCCTACTAACTGTGAACGCGCCCTCCTGCAAGCAGCAGTCAGTGACAGTGCGCTTCTAGACCGACTAGAAGGTGAATACGCCCCTTTTTTGACCAGACAGGAAGTGAATACGCCCTTCGAGACCAGACAGGAAGTGAATACACCCTTCGAGACCAGACAGGAAGTGAATACGCCCTTCGAGACCAGACAGCGGACAGCGGAGCGCCGGCAAAACAAACTCAATGAAGGCATAGACAGTAGGAGAAACGTTAAACAGAGCAATGATCAAAATAGGGCAATAGGGCAAGGCAAAGAGAATATCCAAGGGCAAGCGCAGATTGGCAACAAGTAATCCAAATAGCAAAACAAACTAGGAACAAAGACACAAATTACAGGAACAAAGAACCAGGAAGACGATATAATGAACCATGAAGAGACAAACACACAGACTGGTATTTGTTATATATGTGAGTATTCAAGGCAGGTATATTGTGGTTCGCTTACATCATGTCGAATCCAAGGATCAAGGTGCTCAGTGCAGGTAAGTCTTTAGTGCAGTCAGCCATCCAGATCTTAAGAACTCAGAAATGCCAGTAGGGAACACAGGACACAAGGTAGTATGAGCACTGTTACCTCGAGCTCAACCGTCAACTGACTAGCGTGAGAGTCTCTTAACCAGTGCAGGTGATTAGTCTCAGGTGTTTCAGGTTAATCATAATTGGTCACTGAGAATGTATGCTAGTTACTGCACTGGGATCAGCGCACAGAGACAGACATGGCGTGAAATCCCCCCCTTCCGGAAGGTGCGGGTGGAACAGGGGCCCTCGCGGGCCATGGCGGATCCTGGAATCACCTGTGACAGTGGCAGAACAGGGGCTGCCTGCGGCTGTGGTGACTCAGGGGCTGTCTGCAGCAGTGGTAGATCAGGGGCTGCCTGTAGCAGTGGCCGGACGGGATCATTGGGGAGTTCTCCCTCCTCTGCAGACCATGGAACTTGAAGCACGAGCCCAGGGAGGCGCTTCTGCAGCGTGAACTCAGGGGAACGCTCCTGCAGCGTGAAGAGAGACAGGATCTGGACTCAGATGCAGTTTCACTGGCCATGATTCAGAAATTGGATTGGCTCTACGGGCCGTGATTCGGATGCGCCGTGATTCGCGATGCTCAGGGAGGTGCTCTTGCAGCGCAGACTCTGGAGCTGGATCATCTCTCTTTGCCGAGAAATGGGATCTGCACTCGGATACAGTTCCACTGGCTGTGATTCAGATACTGGATCGGGGATTGGCTCTACAGGGTGTTATTCAGAAGCAGGATTCAGGGACAGCTCCTCTGGCCATAATTCTGGAACTGGGCCTAGAGGCTGTAGACAGGAATCCACAGTGAATGGAATCAGCCCCCCTGGTCGTGACTGTGGAACGGAGTCAACGAGGAAGTGGGTCGGCTTTCCTAGCCGTAAATCAGGAACGGGACTCAGGACCGGCTCTCTTGGCTGTAAATCAGGAACAGGACTCGGGACCAGCTCTTCTGGCCATAAATCAGGAACTGGATTTGGGATAGGCCCCACTGGCCGTGATTCAGGGACTGGAATCAGCAACGGCTCTCCTGGCCTTGACTCAGGGACTGGGTTCAGGAAAGGCACTCCTGGTCGTGATTCAGGAACTGGAATCAGGATCGGCTCTCCTGGCCGAGATTCTGGAACTGGGATTGGGAGCGTCTCTCCTGGCCGAGACACTGGAACGGAGATCGGATCGGCTCTCCAGGCCGAGGCTCTTGAACTGGATTCAGGAAGGACTCTCCTGGCCGTAAATCTGGAACTGGCCTTGGGTTTGGCTCTTCTGGCTGCGTTTTTGGAACTGGGGTTAAGATTAACTCTACTGGCCAGGATGCAAGGGCTGGGGTCTGGATCGGCTCTCCTGACTGAAAAACTTGGGATGCCTTGATTGGCAGAAACTCTGGGACAGGCACTGTTGGTTGAAAGAGACAGACTGGAACTTTGGGGCTTGAAATCGGCGTCCTTGGCTGTGGTTTAGGAACTGGATCGGAGATCGGCCCTACTGTTTTTTTTTGAATCTCCCAGCCATAAGACCTGGTCCATGAGCTGGATGAGTGAGCCCGGGTTATAGGTGAAGGAAACCTGGTGGATGAGAGCCTCATCCAGCCCCAACCAAAGTAGCCTCTTCAGTGTGTATTCGCTCCAGGGCACCAGATTATACGAACTTCTCAACATACTCATTGATGGGACAGCCATCTTGGACGCGGGTTTGGAGAAGAGCCAGATCCATTTGCGGTTATGGGCTGAGCTTCTGTAAACACAGAACACAGGACTCAGAGGACAAGGTAAGTTCAAAGTAAAAGGTGTTTATTCTGAACATATCAATGAACAAAGGAAACTGAACATATGGATGTTCTTACTCAATAGTTGGCGATCTCCTGATCGCATTCTCATTATACGGTTCGTCACACACAGGTAAATCTCTCAGGTAAGTGAAACCAGGTTTGTTGGTGATCTCCTGATCGCTTCTAACTCCATCCAGTGCTACAGACTCAGGCTAGTATACAAGGTGAGTATTTAAGGTAGACATATTGCGGTTCGCTTACATCATGTTGAATCCAAGGATCAAGGTGTTCTGTGCAGGTAGGTCTTTAGTGCAGTCAGCCATCCAGATCTTAAGAACTCAGAAATGGCAGTAGGTAACATAGGACACAAGGTAATATGAGCACTCGAGCCCAGCCGTCAACTGACTAGTGTGAGGGTCTTTTAACCAGTGCAGGTGATTAATCTCATATAAAAAAATATATATATATTGTGGCTGGATTCCCCGTATGTCATCAGCGTCGCCCTGGCATTCATCTGGATCACCTGGATTCAATCACCGCGGGCCAATCGGTCACGGGAAAATCCGGCTTAAAAGCAGCTACCAGAGAGACGGAAGCATTGACTCCATAGCAAGAGACCGTGAACGCTCATGCTTATTGTCTTTTTCCTACAGAACTCAGCCCGTGACCGCTTGGCCTCGCTTAACACCCACTCACCTGGATCTCACTTGGCTTCACGGTTCACCTGCACTCTGGGAGAAGGAAGATCACCGCTGCACCGAAGACCAGCCACCGAGCACCGTCACGCACCTTGGTTTCTTGCTTTTTATTCACTCCATTGTTAATAAATCCACCCTTCGGGGCTTGCACCAAGTTCCCTTGTTGCGTTGTCTTTGCCCGGTGGCGAAAATATATATATATAATATCAAAACTGATTGGCTAACAGGCAGCTAACGCTATTTTTCTCCTACACGTGTCGGTGTTTTTTATTCTTTCATGTTTACTGAAGGCAAATCTGAATGATGCACCATTTTAACATTAATCAACAAGGAATTGATCATGATGACACCATTAGCTTAATGCAGAAAAGTGAGAAATGCTGACTCTGCTGCCGGCAGCTCACGTGCATAAGTTTTAAAGGGATAGTTCACCCAAAAATTTGATGTTCATTTGCTTACCCCTAGGGCATCCAAGATGTAGGCGACTTTGTTTCCTCATCAGAACACAAACCAAGATTTTTAACTTTAACCGTGGCAGTCTGGTAGTCATTTAATAGAAAAGTAGATGGGCACCAGACCCTTCAAAGTAAAAAAAACATTCACAGACAAATCCAGATTACACCCTGTGGCTCGTGACGATACATTGATGTCTTAAGACACTAAACGATCGGTTTTTGTGAGAAACTGAACAGTATTCATGTATTTTTTTTCCTCTGATAGACAACCATGTCCAAACCGTCTCTGGCTCATGCTCAGCACGCTGTGTACGCGCTTTGGCGTAGGATACGCAACCTCCGGAAGTGATCCGTCTTTGGAGACGAAAACGCAAGTGTGGGAACGCCGGAAGTGATCTGTTGTGAATAGCGTTTTGCGTATCCTACGCCAAAGCACGAGCCCTAGACGGTTTTGACATGGTTGTCTATCAGTGGTAAAAAATGATATAAATACGGTTCAGTTTCTCACAAAAAACGATCGTTTTGTGTCTTAAGACATCAATGTATCATCACGAGCCACAGGGTGTAATCTGGATTTGTCTGAATTTGTGGATTTGTGTGAACGTTTTTTTTTTACTTTAAAAGGTCTGGTGCCCATCCACTTCCATTAAATGACTACCAGACTGCCACGGTTAAAGTAAAAAATCTTTGTTTGTGTCCTGCTGAGGAAACAAAGTCACCTACATCTTGGATGCCCTGGTTTTTTTTTTTCTCACACTTAATTAAAATTTTAAACATAAATTTGTATTTGTAAGCATTGTATTGACAGAAATCAGGCTATTTGTAAATTCATAAAATGTTTAATGTTTTATTAAAGGAACAAGAAGGTTTCATACAGAAATATGACAATATGATTTTTATAAAGATATCCATGATTTATTCTCAGACACAAAGACAGTTTAAGCCAGCAGATGGCATTGCGATCCTAGTTCCGCTATAAAGATGCAATATTTTTGAATGATATGCAAAAAAGGATGGAAAGTTCCTTTTGACCCATGTCTACCATTAGTTATTGACTCTCTCTAAAGCCCCTGAGGATGGCACCTCAAGAACAAATCCATTTCATGCTTTTAAGAACATGAAAAATACACAGCTACTATTAAATGTCCACAAATAGAAAAGGAAGCTTCCCCCCAGAATGATTTAGTTACATCATCAACCAGTGGAGAAAAAGTGCTTCCCGAAAACCTTCAGTCAACACAAACTGCTCAAAGTCTTTCACCAGGGATGAGTCCAAATCATTTTTTGATAACACATCATTTTAAGGGGGCCTTTGTTACAGGTTACCTGTACAAACCATTTTGGAGCCTGTTTTCGCTAGTGAATATAAAAAACCCCCAAAAAAGTTTATTGCGACTTTTTAACCCATTGATTTTTTTTTCCTAAGAACTGAAAGATATAAACTCACAATTGAGAGTAATAAAGGCAGAGTTGCGGGTTATAAAGTAAGAATTTCGAGTTATAAAGTCAGAATTTTGAGATATAAACTAATAATTGCGAATTATACAGTCAGAATATTGAGATATAAAGTCAGAATATTGAGATATAAAGTCAGAATTGTGAGATATAAAGTCAGAATATTGAGATATAAAGTCAAAATATTGAGAAATGTAGTCAGAACTGTAAGACATAAAGTCAGAAATGTGAGATATAAAGTCAGAATAGTAAGACAAGGGGCTCCATAAATATCTGTTAAATAGAATAGTTGTATAATCCTGATATCTTTATTGACTGCATGCAGCTTCTTAAAAATGTAAAATCTAATTTTTAGTTCAGAATATTTACAAGTAGATAAATATGAAGATGCCCTGCAGATTAAATTTACCTTTGTCGATGGCTTCAACAGCGCTTGTATTATCATGAGACATCTCAAGGTTTTTCAGATAAGTGTATTATAAACTAGCCTCTATCTATGACTCCAGTACCTAATGTCCACCATCTATAATTATATTCACAAAGGTTGTGACCTCCTCCTTGTGCACACAGGTCCACGTGCCCATGCCTATTGCACTCTTCTTATGGCTTTGCTGGTCTTCAGCGTTTTCATGAGGGTCTGTTTCAGCACAGATAAACATGAACTCTACACCAGGCCCCAGTGTTTGGTTTAGGATCTGGCTGAGACATCAAAAGTGCATTTGAACCCATTAAAATGTCATTAGGAAGGATTCTCATTGGGTTTAGCCCAGTGATATAAACTTGTCCTCCGCACCACTTCCAGAGTGTGTTCTGTTACATTGTGAGTCATAAACAGGTGGTAAGCAGAGCTGTAGTGATGTAGAATCGCGTTGACTGTATTGGACACTTTTCTATCTCATGAGGCCACAGCAGTGGATTTGTGAATGCCAGTGAAGCCACACAATTGACACTTTAGGTCACATGACAACATAACAGATATAGCATAATTATTTTGAGACTGTCTACACAGTAAGTTTGTGGCCAGGTACGGTTTCCCATACTAGGAATTTGTGCTCTGCATTTAACCCATTAAAGTTCACACACACAGCAGTGAGAAGTGAACAACCACACAAACACACACCTAGAGCAGTAGGCAGCCATTGCTGCAGCGCCCAGGGAACAGTTGGGGGAACGGTGCCTTGCTCAAGGGTCTCGCATCAGTCGTGCTATTGGAGGTGGAGAGAGCGCTGGTTATCCACTAACCCCACCCACAATCCCTGCCAGACCTGGGACTTGAACCCACAACTTTTGGTTTACAAGTCCAACTCCCTATCCATTAGGCCACTATATTCTGACTATAGCTTACAATTCTGACTTTATATCTTGATATTCTGACTTTATCTCAATATTCTGACTTTATATCTCACAATTTTGACATTGTATCTCACAATTTTGACATTATATCTTACAATTCTGACTTCATATCTCGATATTCTGACTTTATCACAAGTTTATATCTCTGAAAAAAAAAGTCAGAACTGTGAAATAAAAAGTTGCAATAACCTTTTTTTAATTCAGTGGTGGAAACGGGCTTCAATATGTAAGTGTTGCTAGCTTGTAGATAATGCTCTTTGATAAACTTGTTAATGTTCAATATTTGTTTGCAAATTTTTTGGTATTTTCTGATTTGATCAAATTTGAACTGAAATGTAGCACACGTAATTAGCTTCTTTTTCAAAAAAGTAGATTTTAACTTGCCTTTGCAAAGCTTATTTTGTCGAACAACTTGCCTACATTTCTTGAAAAGCTTAATTGTCTAACACTGGAAATAATTTACTTATGAGCCTGGATAGAGAAAAAATAACTAGTTTAAATATTGCAAGCTACTTTTGTCATGTGGTGTAATTAGCTAATTTTTCTAAACGGTCTTTAGTGGACAGATATTGACAGAGACATTATCAAATGCACTAAATCAATCCCACAATGCAAATTTTTCATTAACCTAGAATTTTTGAATAGTCTACTCTTTGTTTTTTATGATTGGGATGCTTGTATGTAGGCAGTGGACACCATCATAAAAGAGCAACAGAACCTATGTCTAAGAATGGAGTACTTATGACTGACATGGTTACGCTGTTGGCAGTATGTGCTCTTTTCTGTGTATTCTGTGAAAAGGCATATAGTACATGAGTACACCATGTCCTATTTCTTTAATGAATACTTGGCACAATGGTGTCTTCATTTGCAGCTATTAGATGTGACCTGAAGTCATGAGTAATAGTCTGAGGCCAATGTTACATGAAACGCTCTACATAAAAGAGCAGGATGAGGTATCCAACCCATCATAGTATACAGATAACAAGCGCTGATATTGTCGACAATGCACTGTGATTATAAACAACCAAATCCCTAGGCAACTAGTCAACATTAATCAAAACAGCAGTCTGTACAAGCAAGATGCTATCATTAGTGGTGTTTGCTCATTACACTTACAGTTAGTGATTCCAACAAGCCTTAACCTTAGATATTAATCATGTCCTGATATATGTATCTCGGACAATAAAACCAGTTTTAATTGTCAACTCTTCGAAATTGAGATTTACACATGAGATTTGTATTGATTACATAAGCTTAAATAAACAGAGAGACAACCATTTGAATATATGGAATGTTTTTGATTCATCATTTTGACTCATACAACGTAATTTTGTAGAGGATCCTTTGGTGAATGATAAAGTAATACATTTTCTCATATCTGATGAAGAAACAAAGTCATCTTCATCTTGAATGAGTTGGTGAGCTATTATTTGCAGATTGTCATTTTTGTATGAACTGCTCCTTTAATGTATTGATATTACAGAATATTTCTATCTTAAAACTATGTTAACTTTTGGAAAAATAAAATATTTAACATGTATACTGACATCTATTTAAGGTATGTGGAAAATGATATATTAAGTATTACTTTTTAAGGATTTTTTTGTCATTTAATTGAACCATTTCTTTTGTTCAAACTAGTTTTTTCAGAGATTTTTATGCGTTACTTTCTTTATTGTGGAAACTCCTGTTTGACCTCCTTGGGAGAGGCTGGTGGATAGGAAGAGTTTAATAATACGCACACTGATATCAGCCAAATAGAAAAGTCATTTGAAAGGCAAGGCCAGCTTATTACATTTTGAAAAAGAATTGTGAAGAGAAACACTTATATTATTATATATTTTTGGTATAATATACAATAATGAATTGTGCGCAGTGAAACATGAACTGAGAAAGTAAACAGTAAAAATATATTACTCATTTTGACTGCAAAAAAGAATAAGCATAACCCAGACTGTTTATGATGGAATGAATACTTGTCACATTGTGAGTAACATGTGCAGCAGACCTATCACATAAGTAATATGGTGTTGCTAAGAGACATGGCAAATGTCAGCTGGCCGCCTCATCATCATCCTGTTGCTTGCTATCCAGCTCCTTCTGCCCGGCCGTCGTTAATTAACACCTGGATTCTCTTCGGATGAATCAGTTCTGCGGTTGCCAGGTGCCTGAAGAGTGTCAAGCATTTGCCGAAGGTGGTTAAAAGCACCATTTCCTTAGTGCCCATTTACTCCATTTTATATTATGCTGTTTCTGTTTGATCTGAAACAATCTGAAGAATTCATAAATGCAGCCCTTTTGTTATGCTGTCTCAAGAATGTTGTCTGAGTGTTCACCGCCATGTTGTTAGGGAGTTGTGGTTGGTTGCCTGGGCATCATGTGTGGTTGCTATATGGTTTTAGCATATTGCTATGTGATTGCTTTGGTGTTCTGGATGGTTACTTGGGTGTTGTTTCGTTTGCCTTTACAAAACTCATTGCCACGATGTTTGTGTCAACAAAACCATGTGGTTGCTAGGTATTCTGAGTTATTTTCAGTGTGTGATTTGTGGAATGGTTGCTGGAATGTTCTGGATGGTTGCTAAGGCGTTGCTAGGTGGTTTTGTAAACGTGTTGTTGTATTATTTGTACAAAAGTCATAGGCTGTGAGGTTTCTATCAACAGAACCACACTATGTGGTTAGTAGGTGCTCGGGGTTTGTTTTTAAGGTGTCATTTTGTGGTTGCTAGGTTGTTGTTAGGTAGATTTTAAGGCATTGCTATGTTGTTGTTTTAGATGTGCAGAGTTACATGTTTCTAATGTGTTGTGGGTGGATGCTAAATTGTTCTGGATGGTTGCTAGGCATTCTAAGACATTTTCAGGGTATAATTGGTAGAGTTGTTGCTGGAATATTCTTAATGGTTGCTAGGTGGTTTTGTAATGTATTATAGTATTTTTTGTACAAAGCTCATAGGTTGTGAGGTAAGTGTTACAGGTGGTTGAGAATCGCTGTGTGGATGCTGGTGTGTTGCTAGGTGGTTATCATGGTGCCGCTATGGTGTCGCTATGCTGTTGTTATAGGTGTTTTCAGTAACATGTTTTTATTTGATTCTTATTGTGTTGTGTGTGGTTGCTAGAGTGTTCTGGATGGTTGCTAGGGTGTCGTTAGGTGGTTGCTAAGGTATGATTTTATTGTTACACTATTCACATCTCATTATGTTTCTACAGTAGGTGGTTATCATGGCGTCACAATGTGTCTTTTAAGTTGTTCTGGGTGTTTGTTAGAGTGTTGCTATGTGGTTGTTAGGAGATTTCTAGGTGGTTCTTAGGGCATATCGATGTGGTTTCTAGGGATTTCTGGAAGTCAATTTTTGTGTCGTAGCCGAAACTATTTAGATCACATCTCAAAACTATAAAACAGAGTTATGTGAATAAAATTTAGGTTTTGGCCATTTGCAATTTAAGCTTCTGCTCTAATATTTTAATTATTAAAGAGCGCGACAAAACGTTGTAGAAAAACTTAAAGTGCCGTAATATATTTAAAACATTAATTCAGTATTAACTATATTAATGTATTAATTAACACATAGTCTACATAGGAAAACAGATGAGGCCAGAATATGAATGCAATCCGCTTAACATTCTGTGTATATTCTGGCTTCATCTGCTGCCTGTACAAAATAAACAGTGGGTGTGGAAAGTATTCAGACCCCCTTAAGTTTTTCATTCTTAGTTAAATTGCAGCCATTTGCTAAAATAAAATAAATCAAATTTTTGCAGATTTATTAAAAAAGAAAAACTGAATTATCACATGGTCCAAAGTATGCTCAGTATTTCGTAGAAGCACCCTTTTGATACAGCCATGAGTCTTTTTGGAAAAGATGCAACAAGTTTTTCTCACCTGGATTTGGGGATCCTCAGCCATTCCTCCTTGCACAGTCAGGGCTCTGGCTGGGCCATTCAAGAACAGTCACAGAGTTGTTGTGAAGCCACTCCTTCGTTATTTTAGCTGTGTGCTTAGGGTCATTGTCTTGTTGGAAAGTAAATCTTCAGCCCAGTCTGAGGTCCTGAGCACTCTGGAGAAGGTTTTGGTCCAGGATATCCCTGTATTTGGCTGCATTCATCTTTCCCTCGATTGCAACCAGTCGTCCTGTCCCTGCAGCTGAAAAACACCCCAACAGCATGATGCTTCACTGTTGGGACTGTATTGGACAGGTGATGAGCAGTGCCTGGTTTTCTCCACACATAACGCTTGGAAATTAAGGCCAAAAAGTTCTATCTTGGTCTCATCAGACCAGAGAATGTTATTTCTCACCATCTTGGAGTCCTTCAGGTGTTTTATAGCAAACCCCATGCAGACATCCACGTGTCTTGCACTGAGGAGAAGCTTCCGTCATATGGCCACTCTGCTATAAAGCCCGGGCTGGTGCAGGGCTGGAGTGATGGTTGACTTCCTACAACTTTCTCCCATGTCCCGCTTGCATCTCTGGAGTTCAGCCACAGTGATCTTTGGGTTCTTCTTTACCTCTCTCACCAAGGCTCTTCTCCCCCAATAGCTCAGTTTGGCTGTACGTCCAGCTCTAGGAAGTGTTCTGGTCATCCCAAACGTCTTCCATTTAAGGATTATGGAGGCCACCGTGCTCTTAGGAACCTTAAGTGCAGCAGAATTTTTTTGTTTAGCTTTTAATGTCTGCATTTTACTACATTACTACTTAATGCAAACTGCATAGAAATGACTGATGGACAATGGAGCACAGCTTCGTTTTGGGCGTTCCTTTAAGGGTGTGACCTCACATGAAAACAAGCCACAGCAAAACAGAAACAAAACATAATACAACAAAAGTAGCACAAAACAATGGAAACAAGCCACACCACAAAACAGCGTTAGTGCAACACAACGGAAACAAGTCACAACTAGAGACAGACAGTAGTTAGTATTTTCACTTTACTCAAATTTAAAAAGTAGCTTTTTTTTTTTCCTTTGGAGAACTGTACTTCACTACATTCCAAAGCATAAAGTTTTACTTTTTACAGCACTATATTTCATAAATAGAAGATGTTGTTTGTTTTACCATTAATACTATGTAGTATTTTTTTACTCCAAAAAAATCTTTGATTTAGTGTTACTTGAGGAAAAGTAAGAAATTGTTAATGTAATTAAGCATTGAATTATAATTAATATGAAACAGTGCAGTAAAAAGAAAAATAATATACTTTGGAATGTTGTGAAGTAAAGTTTTCTAAAGAAAAACACTCTGATCAAGTACTGACACTTGAAAAGTACTTTTACAGCAAAAAACTGTGACACCATAAGTACTGTCCGCCTCTCATCACAATACAACGGAATATCCACAACACAGTAAGTAATAAGCCACAACACAACAAAATTAGTGCAACACATAGGAGACAAGCTACAACAGTGAAATTAGTGCTGTGTGTTGTGGCCATTTGCTTGTGTCGTGTACTACAAGGCCACAGTTATTCTGAGTTGTTTTGAAACCATTTCTTACTGCGCCAAGACAAAAGAAGCCACCTTTAAGTCACCTTTAAGTGATATTGTTGTGTATACACGTATGACTTGACCTCCTCCTTCAGTGTTGTTTTGATGGGAACCTCTTGTAAATGGATGTTACAAGCATTTAGTTTGCACATCTTGTACAACCCTTTCCAGCTTATTATAATAAAGGTCGAAGTGCTAATGTGAGTCCAGGCAAGTCAAGCAGGACATTTGTCCCCATATTGATCTTCAGTATGAGCCAGAGTCAGCTTACTTGCCCTGATGAATGTCAAATGAGAAAAGAGACTGTAGAGGAGAAAATGCCTCTGACACGTCATTTAAGTTCACGGTTTTACAAAGAATTAAAAACTAAAGTGAAAGAAGTAGTGAGAGATTTAGTCCTTCTATAAGTTTACAATGCAATTTTTTCAAAAAGATTTAAAAAAAAATTGTAAGTAGAAGCCTTACTATACAAACTGAAAAATGAGATCCATGTTTAATCGATTTTAGCCAAAACGTAAAACAGATACAAGATTGGGTTGCAGTAGTTGTGTGCTGCATAACGCTTATATGCCACATTGCCGGCAATCAATCTCAAGCTGCATATTGAATTGTTCACAGTCTGCATTGTGATTTATTATTTTTCTGCAAACAAAATGAGAAGGCAGCCATGTGTTTCTATGTAGCGTAAGTCAGTATCTGATGCTAAAACACTGCAAGCCTGAATAAGGAAAGTTCTGCAACCTCTCGAATGTTCAGTTCAATCCTATTTTCGTCAGAGAGCCTCTTTTAATGGTTGCTGGTTTGAAGCACCTATAAAGAAAAGCTCTGACCCTGAAAGACTGAGCCCATGGCAACAGTAGCTAAGAGGAAGTCCTCAAATGGAAGACATCTTCAGGTGGACCTGAGAGCAAAAATCAAAAAGAACAGAACAGATAGTTAGGATTTTCAGTAAAGCAACATACCTTAAGGACAGAATTTGAAATCATTGATTAAATGATTAACTGTAATGAAGCCAAAAAATATGTATGGCTTTAAATGTGTGTATATACTCCCTGGACCTCTGCTTTTAGCAAATACTGCTGTGTATAGTGCCTATTATATTTTGACAGACATCAATGCTGTGATATTTCAATAATGTGGATTTGAAAATAGCTGTATTGCAAGGTAATAGTTATTTAAATACAGTAAAGTGATTGATGAACATGAGTGTTCTATGTCAATGTTTTTTTTAATTAATTTTTTATTATGTCCCTACCGTTTTTGACAGTTGTGATAATGTACCTTTGGGATGTACTGTTTGATTTTTTGTGCAATGCTATTTAAATGATGAATTTTACAAAATGATGTTTATTTTCAGACTTATTACATATTACCCAGAGATATGTCTGGCTTGTCAAATTTATTGAATTTTGAAAATCAAGTGCATTTTTACCTGGAAAAGAGTGGTTTTGATGCACAAATTTGACTTTTTTGAGTCTATAACAAAAAACATTTATTTCATCCCATAAAAAAAAAAAAAACAACATTTCAAATTTGATTCCTGATACAGGTTTTAAAATAGTTGGGATGGGGGCATGCTAACCATGGTGTAGCATCTCCTCTTCTTTTCAAAACAGTTTGAAGACGTCTGGGTTGTGAGTTTCTGGAGTTTTGATGTTGGAACTTGGTCCCATTCTTGCCTGATACAGGTTTCCAGCTGCTGCAGAGTTTGTGGTCATCTTTGATATATTTTATGTTTACTGACGCACCAGATGTTTTCTGTAGGTGAAAGATCTGGACTGCTGCAGGTCAATTCAGCACCTGGACTTTTCTTCTATGAAGCCGTACTGTAGCAATAGCTGCAGTATGTGGTTTGGTATTGTCCTGCTGAAATACACAAGACCTTCCCTGAAATAGACGTCATCTGGAGGGGAGCATATGTTGCTCTAAAACCTTTATATACCTTTCAGCATTCATAGTGCCTTCCAAAGCACTTACTGTATGTACCCCAATAACATCAGATATGCTGCTTTTGAACTTAGCCTTAATAACACGCTGGAAGATCTCTTCCCATGGACACGGCGTCCATGATTTCCAACAAGAATGTCAAATTTGAGCTTGTCTGACCACAGACACTTTTCCACTTTGAAACAGTCCATTTAAAATGAGCCTTGGCCCACAGGACATGACGGCACCCCTGGACCATGTTCACATATGATAGAGCTTTAGTTGCCATCTTCAGATGACTCGGAGGATTGTGTTTACCGACAGTGGCTTCTGGAAGTATTCCTGAGCCCATTTATTAATGTGAAAGACAGAATCATGTGATGAGGGATGCAGTGTCGTCTGAGCTCCTGAAGACCACAAGCATCGAGTCTCGCGTAGCCAGACCTTCAGACTGACGGCTGAAGGTCTGGAATTCATAGCCGCTGTCTTTGGTCAAGGCCCGCCCATAAGGCCGTTTGACCGACATGTCAAACAACCAATCACAGTTCGTTTCGTTCAGCGTCACGTTTCAGGGCGTGGAAATGTCCCCACAACAACAGAACGATGTGAAACAAGTCAGTCAGCATAGAAAATCCCGATGAGACGCTCGGGGTAAACATCTGTTTGAAGCCTATCTCTCCACTTTTTACCACACACAAGCAATTCTGGAGAACTGAATACAATACTGAATCGGTCAGATGCGATGTCAGCGTCTGTTGTTTCATGTTTGCCCGCAAATGTGGCTGATATCCCCTTCATAGTTAGGTACTTCACTTGATCTTACATAATAGAAGGGAACGCACAACTAGTAAAATTGGATCTGCTGGGAACTTCGCATAATTTTGAAAATCCAACGTTTAACTGATCTTAATAAATGCTTATTGTCACTCATGTAAACGCAACAGTTTGTTTTTCCGACAAACACACGTCTATGCTTTGTTTCCCGGCGGACCGAAAATAAACATGACACTCGTGTTAGAGTGCGGATTGGGATGCATTTTTCTGTCCGAGCCCGGCCCGCATCCGACAGAGCAGTAACCGAACCCGACCCCAGCCCGACAGGCATTAAGATATTTACGTCCGAGCCCAATCCCAGCCCGATCTATTTTTTTTCTCATACTAATGACACATGCACTCTTTTGTTTGGAAAGCCCGCTTTTATTTAGCAATTGTAAGAAGGCGTTCGAAAATGTCTACAGATTAGAGCATCAGCGCACACGGGGCAAAAAAAAGCATTATAACTCAGGCGCACATTCGCGCTGATGTGACCGAGCCCGACCCAAACCCGAGCATCCTTTCTAAATATCTGTCCGAACCTGGCTCGGATCGGGTATCCATCCTCTAACTCGCGTCCCCCAGAAATCCGATAAAATTCAACCAATCATTTCATGACTTCGACATTCCTGAAGGGTTTCCAATTAAGTGTACCATGTGCATCAGACGTTTAGCCAACGTTCCGTGGGCGTGGGCCTTTGACCCTTACACACAGAGATTTCTCCACTTTTTCCAAATCTTTTGATGATGTTATGTACTGTAGCCTTTGCAATTTGATGTTGAGGAACGTTGTTCTTAAAGTATTCCACAATCTTTTCACACACTCTTTCACAGATTGAAGAGTCTCTGCCCATCTTTACTTCCACGAGACTCTGCTTCTCTAAGACACTCCATTGTTACCTCATATCAGATTTTAGATAGAGACACAAGACATATTGATCCAAATTTAATTTAATGAAGAAGCATGATTAAGTTTACCATTGTAGCAATTATTTTAATCTTCCTTGCAAGAAATTAATTTAAACGCTTACAATTGTTTGTTTGACCTCTTCGAATATTGATTTTGCTGAATAGCTTGCTGTGTTTTTTCTACTCTGTTTTCTTTTTATTTAGTATAAAATAAAAAAACAATCCTAGGTGTACTACGTTATGCTAACAGAGACTTGTTACTGCACTTGTTATGGCATATGATTGATCTTTTGTTGATTTTTATTGCTTCAGTTGTCCTCATTTGTAAGTCGCTTTGGTTAAAGTGTCTGCTAAATAACTAAATGTAAATGTAACTGTCCTTGAAACTTCCAGAAGCATGAATCAGTTATATGCAGGGGCCTTGTAGTCAAAAAAGGAGAACCACCATCATGTAGAGACTTTGGTTTCATTAATGCTGTGATTTCCCAATTGTAATTTGTAGTTTCTGACTGTTACAGATATTTTCCACTGTCAAATATGTAATTTACAACACTGCACCGCAGTAAACACTGCAGAATACAATACACAGTTTGGAAAGCAGAGCAGTAATTTATTACAGTTTAATCTGGGACTGGATTTCATCGACTTGACAGTTTTAGCACTTGAGAATCAATACAAGCTGGAAATAACATCACATCTTGAGGAGTACAACAAACTAACTCTAAAAATAGTGTAGTGTGGACTGATGTTACAAAAACCAGAGACCAACACATCTTGCCTTTCTAAGAAGTGTGATGGAAATATTGGAAACTTACTGAGGTGATAATGTTGGGTCTGCAAGTAAAGTTCTGTTTTATCGTGTAAAATTCTTTATACCATGTTATTGGTTTTGCATGAGAAATTGCTAATCTTTCCAACTTTTTCTTTTGTTTTGTGAAAGATTTATCCGTTTACTGTCAGCAAATGCAGCTGTGTCTGTGCTATGACTTATTGAAATTTAAATATCATGCTTGCACATGTTTTCCTGATAGAATAACAGTTTTCCCTAGAGTTTGTAATTTTCTGTTCAACCCTGTTATGCTAACATTACCACCTTTGTTTATGATATTATAATTAGAGAGTTACATAAAAGTAGTCTTGATCACATGGTTAAAAATAGAGGAGCTTTTTTCCTGGTTGCAGTTATTTTGGCCTAACTAAAACGTTCAGCTCTGTTATAGGGGACACATAACAGTGATAAATAGCCTACTCAGGAGAAAATTACTTATAAATTATTTATCCTACCCATCAGACCTTCCTGCGCATGCACGCATCAATATTGCCTTTTCGTCACGCCAGCCAACAATATTTAAGGTATCTGCATATACTTTAAGGGCAGGTTTAGAGTTGGGGTAGGTGTAGACATTATTAAAACACAATCTAATCTAAAATATATATATATTTTTGTTGGTTTCTAGTCGGTGTATGCCTCAAAATCGCGAATAAAACACATATTTGATAGGGGAGCATAAAACGACGGAAACCGTCTAATATTATGATTGGTCTTCAACTCCATGCGATTCAACCCCATCAAAACAAAATTTAATCCTGAATTATTTTTTCTTTCTTTTTTTTTATGGCAAGAATGTAACCTGATGACAACTACTGTCCTTATATCAATAGAAATTTGAAAGATATTTTTTTCAGTAACTGAAATTCTTCAAAATGTCTTGTGCTTTGGAGTAAATTATTACTTAAAACTTGAAACTTTTTTTTTTTTTTTTTTTTTACAAAAAACATACAATCTTGAGGGAATGACGTCATCTTGGGGGAACTAAAACTCATGCCCAAGGCTTGATTGTTGGTGTGACAAATAAGCAAACATGCGTGCGTTGCGTGATTCAAACCCCACCCATTTGTTTTGCTTTTCATTGAACATTTTGATTGTACGTTTTAAATGGTTTCAAAAAGCCTAAGTTCCATTAAAATATTCAGCCCCCTTAAACACACGCATTGAAGCACTGCCAGCAGCAACCCAAATAAACTGCAGTGCGCTCAAAAATAACAACAACAAAAAAGATGCGCATTTATACACTGACTTCTGAAGAAAGGCGAGAGAGAGAGAGAGTGAGATAGGAAGCGCGGAGTGAGAGTTGCTCGAGCAGGGAGCGTGTTCAGCCTTCACCTCCCACATGTAACGTGGCAGCCAGTGATGGCAAAGCTCCTCAACAAGTGAAGCGTGCTGTCTTCAGTTCCCTGAACGATCGCGCCATGGTTGCGGTGAGCGCGGAGAGCCCCGTGGATCAGTACCGGACGCTGGCGTACGACACCGCGCTCAGTACTTTACTCGCTGTGCTGGTGTACGTGGTGGTGAAGGTGAGTCTGGACGGGATCCGCCAGTGGCGGGCTCGGATCTCGGTTCTGATCGTGGGCTCGGGTCCGATCGGTCTGACCGCGGCTCTGGTTGCTGTCCGCTCCGGTAAAGTGCTGAAACTGACGCTCCTGGATGAGCGCTACCGGAGCGCGCTGCTCTGCAGACCACAGCAGATCGCGCTGGACCCCCGCAGCGTCCGCTTCCTCTTGGACCTGGGGGTGGATTTTGACAACATGGAAGGCTGCTGGCTCAACGAGCACTTCTTCACCAAAATCGGAGTGTTTCAGGAGTATTTGCTTAGCATCCTAGAGCAGAAGAAGCAAAAGGTTGACGTCAAAGTCCATTTGGGTACAAAGGTGCGTGCGAGTTGTGATTTCTTACTGCGTTGCTTGCAAATAAATACCACGTGTTAAAATTACTATAATAGTTGTTTTTACCGTACACTTGTCCGGACCTAGTCATTTACTTTAAATTATATTAAAAAGCTCATGGCTGTAATTTGGAACATTGGAACTGTGTTTTAGCAGGCACAAACTTGTTATTAGATGATTGTTAGCTGGTAGACAATCAAGGACCAGCTTTCACCTGTTCATGCCAGGTTAAGGTGGTCACGCTTGTTTTTGGAAGAAGAGAGCTGGTCACCATCTACTGTTCAGGGGTGAGTTAGGGTTAAGGTTTTGCAAAAGCATTGCTATCTCACTATGGTTGCAAGTTCTATTGTTAATGGTGAAACTTGCAATCATTGCTGTTTTTGGGAAATGCAAATTTAAAAATAACAATTTTGACCCAGGTTTGCAAGCTCACCAACTATTGACCAGCGTGGTTACATCTTACACCAACTAATAACCAGTATGGCCAATGACCACCCTATCCAACCTGGACAAATTAATAACCACCTTTCACCAACTAATAACCTGGCCAAGCTAATCACCAGGTTAAACTAGTTAATGACCAGCATGGATTAGCAAATGACCAGTTAATAACCAGCTTACACCAAATAATAACAATCTAACATCTAATCAACATTCACCAACTAATTGCCAGTTTGACCAAGCTAATAATAACCCACTTAAACCAGTTGTTGATCAGCTTAAACAGTCTAACGTACAGCTTAGACCACATAATAACCTTTTTGCACCAACTAATAATCAGTTTCCCCCAGCCAATAACCAGCTAAAAGTAGGTAATGACCTCCTTAAACAATCTAACAATCACCAGGCACTATATAAACTCACACCAATCAATTACTAGTTTGGCTCAACTAATAACCAGTTTAAACCAGTTAAAGATAACCCACTTACCAACTTAATCTAACAACCAGCATGGATCAGCAAATAACAAGCTGGACTAGTTAATATCCAACAACTAATAAACAGTTTGGCCCTACTAATAACCAGCTTGGACTAGTTGATAACCAGCTCAAAATACGCAAATGACCTTAAACATTTTAATGACCAGTATGGCAATTTGAACTAAATTAACAAAGAACTGAATTAAACCAGGAATTAAGCAGTTTTTGTCCAGCTAATAATCAGCTTAGACAATGACCAACAAATATTGACCAGCTTGGACCAACTAAGGAGCAGTTTAAAAAAGCTAGAGAAACCAGCTATCATGCTATTGTTCTACTGTATACATGGCAAATAAACAAACAAGATAGATAGTCTTCAGAAATGAAAAAACCTAACTGAAGTGCTTCTTTCAATAGATTTGCTGAGCGGTTCAGTCAGTGTTAACTCAGCAGAGTCCAGTCAAAGCCAAGGAGCTCAATAAAGCTTCTGCCAGTTTGCAGAAAAATGACCTCCACCAATTCAAATCTGTTTCCTGGATACACGTTTTCTTCTCACAAGTATGCGTCCTTGCATTTCACTTAAGATTGAACATTTTATCTTTTTATGTAAAGCAGGAATTGCCTCAGGAGTAAAGATACAAGCACCAAGATACAAGTTTCTATCAGCATTTCGGGCTGGTGTGACAGATGGCGCCGACATAGAGGAAATTACTGTGATAGCCGTTTTTCAAAGCGTTTCATTTAATACACATTTAGTGCCAACTAACTAATTGCCTGATGTCTGTCATACAATGAACAGGTGGGTTAAAATAAATGTTCAACAGATGTAGTGAGAAGGCATTTATAAAGCTATAGGCAGCTATACAACACACTCTCTCTTTCCCTCTGTCCTATTTTGGTCATTTTTAGGGCCAGCCGTATTTTATTGTTCACCATAAAAGTGCTGTTTCTTCTGTGGGTTGCTGCATGCTGAAAGGGATTTATTTTCAGTCAAGACAGACGTTTGAGTGGGACATTTTGGGCATCTTATCTTGACCGTGTTCTTCTGAGGGCCAAGCCATTCGTCACTGAACCAAAGACTTTCTCTCTCTCTCTCTTTTTTTTTTTTGTGTAGAAATCAATATCTTCTGGTATTTATTCTGCCTGAGATACTTACGTGTTTCTGAACTACTGTATGTGTAGAATAGAGCACTATTCTAGCTTACTATCTATATTATTTCACAAGATATACAGTAGTATATTATTATACCAACTTAATTGTATTTATTAATTTTTTTAAAACATTTATCCATGATAAGAGTCATTTGTTTGGCAATATGAGTGCTGAAAAAATATTTTATATTTCTATATTTTGATTCACTGTTTTATCATTTTATTGATATAATTCATGATTATATTTATTTATTTTTCTAACTGTATAAATAAAATGAAAAATTACATGAAATATTATTAAAAGTATAACATACCTTTTAAAAGTACAAAAGCAGTATTAGTTCTATTTCACATACTTAAAAAAAATAAAATAAAATAAAAAATATATATATATATATATATATTATACATTAGGCATTCTACAGTATTCTGTTGAGTATGTTAGACACAGTCATGTACTGCGAGGTAATTGTTCCAGTTTGTGTAAATGCTTTTCTCTGGCCTTGGACTCTCAGACCTGTCTATTTAATGCCAGGTCTCTGATGTATCTAGACGATCACGTCCAATAAACCAAACCAGACTTGAGTTTCATTTCATTTAGAGCTATTCTGGGTGACAAGCTGTCAGTCTGCTTTAACGAGAAGGTCCTTCTGCGCTGAGGAGCACACGCTGCCAGTGACAAATAAGAGACTTTACTTGTCGCTGCAAATTAATGATTGATACTTTTAAAACCTGTAGGTATAACACGTTTCTTGCTGAGATATGCTGTTAAAGGGATGTTCAGTTTGGCAGAAAAAGATAAATCCAATCCAATAGTTGGTCCTGATGTTCAAAATAATACTAAACAATGAAAAACATCATGTTTTTTGGCTCATAATGACATTTGATCGTTTGGATTTTGATTAAGTGTTTCATTTAGAAATAAGACCATGTTTTTATTCATTAAAATTAACTGGTTTAGGGGTTCTGACCGTGCTGCATGTTTTGATAACCTTAAAAAAGCCTGCTTATATGAATCATTTGATTGGGAATCTTACTTTAAATACTTTTGATTCAGTGGAATAACCACATTGCAAGCCTAAATGTTTTGTCTGGTGCTCCTGTAGTTTAGCGAGGAGTACCTGAGGAAGATGCCGAGGGGTGAATGGCCGAGGGTGATAGTGGTTGCTGACGGTTCGTGTGGAGACTCCTGCTCGGTGCTGGGCATCAGCGCTGATTACATCGTAGAGTCGTGTCGCGCTTACGGCGCCAATGCTACGATAGAAAGACTGGACCAGAGACAGGTGAGACTCTTATATGCTATGGTATCTATGGTAGCTTGGAAAGTTGATAAATGTGCACTTGACCAAAAGCATGTCGACTTTTATTAATTTTAGATTATCATTTTATTTATATCTTATTCCAGGCTTTCACTGTTATACACTAGGGGGCGCTGTTACACATCTCCTAAATGAGTCTAGAAAGTGCTGATCAAAATTTGCAGAAACGAGCAATATCATATGTAAACATACGCATATGAAAAATAATGCAGTCATCAACAACACTGGCATCTTTCAGTGTTATATTAATAAAAATCTGTATTATACATTCACTGATTTTAGATGCTTCTTAATGTTAAAGGGTCAGTTCACCCCAAAATGAAAATTCTGTCATTAATTACTCACCCTCATTTCGTTCCAAACCCATAAGTCCATCGTTTATCTTCAGAACACAAATTAAGATATTTTTGATGAAATCAGAGAGCCATCTCTGACCCTCCATAGACAGCAACACAACTGAAATAATCCCAGATCCAGAAACATAGTAAAACCATCCATGTGACATCAGTGGCTCAACTTCATTTTAATACATTTTAATGTTATTAAAAAAATAGAGGCCGTTCACACAAAATATTTTACACATATATGGTGGAGAAGGCGATCTGCACAGTGCTTTTTAAAAACCATTTAAAATGCAAAGACTCGTTTTATCTGAACAGCCCTTTCTAGTGCGTATGCATTTTTTTCTTTCTTTCTTTCTCCTTGAGTCATTATACCATATCACACCATTATATCTCAGTAGCAGCCTTTCTTTCCTCTTCCCATGCTATTATTCTCAGAAGTCTCTTATTTGTGTTCTTGAATATGAATCGAGTGTTAGTCCGAGTGCTCTGTGGTCATGAGGTCACCTGCTAATTCATTTTATGAATATGGCTGAGGAAATTAAGCCATTATGAATAATAATAGAGTCTATTTCTGCCAGCAATAAACACTGATGATGCAGGTGAGGCGGAGAGAAGCTGCAGCCTCCATCCTTAGCTGTTACGAGGAACAGATTCTGTCTGTAATTTGATTGTTTTTACACAACGGTTTAAAATGAGAGTTTGTATAATTGATTTTTCTCTTTGTTTTTAGGTAATGGGCTCTTTGTTTGAACAGATGGTAAAGCGGGTTTAGTCAACGCAGATAACCGAGGTCAGCTAGCGTCCCCCGAAAGGCTGTTTTGTTAGTTTCTATTATGTATACAGTAATTTATCAAACAAGCTTTAGCAACCTTGATAAGGTTCAGAGATAAGCAGGGTTTTAGTCTAACTAGTGCAATTGAAACCTGGCTTTGAATATTGAGAATCCAGTAGCAATTGTAAGCAGCTTTCACTCTCTGTGTGAGCCTCAAACAAAGGTTAATTTTGTCATCTTTTACTAAAAACAAACGATTTTGTGAAGAGTGATGGTGACCAAGCAGTTGCGGATTCCATTGACTTCCATTGAATTGTGAAAAAATAAAACTCAAGTCAATAGGAATCAGAACCAACATCCATATCTGATCAAATCTAATCATTTTGAGATTACTCGTAACTTCTGGAGAGAAATAGCGCAGACACTGGACTAAGATGATTTTTTTTTAGTGTGCACGTGTCATGTTTTTAAATGAAATGGATTTTAAAATGCTATACGTTTGGCTGTACATTAGCGTACATGTAAAAAAAATAGTATATTTTGAGTTTCAGAATCAAAGAGGCCACACTAGCAGACTTGTGGCTTACCGTCAACATTTAAATATGATTGGTATTTTTTTTAGTGTTAAAAAAACGTAAAAATAATGTTTAATGCTAAATGGTTGTAAAAAGGTTAGTAAACTACTCAACCATTATACAAGAGCTGTTAAAACGTCAACGAATGCTGCAAAACCTACAGCCTTGATCAAAAATGTTGATTTACAGTAAACACTGGCATTTGTGGCGCTGTACCTTTAAGAAATTTCTTCTTCAAATGTGAAATGAGAAACTAAGTTTAAAACGAGTCAACTAATACTAAATGCACATTTTCACTTATTTAATAAAAATCACAGACATATTTAAAAAATAAAATCCCATTGATTTGATTCAGTCAGTGGAGACGAATGCGAAATCCTTAAAGGCCAGAACATGACCTGGCTGGATTGTACTGTACTGATGCTTCTGCCACTATTATTGAATTGTTTCAGAAAATAGTGCCTGCTGGTAGATTTTGCTCCCCATTATAAATTGCTTTAGACCAATGAAATTTCCTTTCTTTATTTCATCAGAGTAAAAGATCACCAGTTTAGGCCCAGATGGGGAATAGTCGAGGCAATTCAGCTTTTTTTTCTCTGCGAATCGTAGTTAAATGGACACATAATACATATTTCAATATGTTAAGGATGACTCATAAATGAATTAATAAATGTAAATATAATTAAATATACTGTATAGCATTATAGTAAAATGAAGGTTAAAAATAAAAAAATAAATATCATACAAGTATTAAAGTGCCCCTGTTATGAGTAATGAAAGATCATATTTTGGTTTTGGGAGTCCTCAGCAACAGGTTGACATGCGTTCAAAATAAAAAAAAAACTTTCAGTGTCTTGCCGTATTTGCTAAACAACTCCCAAATAATTCCTTTAATGATTTATTTTCCCAAACACCTTCCTTGCCTGGTGCTAATTGGCAAAGATCATGTCAGTAATGTCTGATAAAGCAGTGTTTGTGAGCACAGTGCTGTTTTGTGTACAGCGTTACCGTGGAAACGGCAATTTAGTGCTCCAAAGTGGCACCTAGTGGTGAAGAATTAACTGCATGAACAGTCATTTTTAAAAACCCATGATAAGAGTACTTTAAGTCAGGTTCTGTTTTGCAGGTTCCCACACCTGAGATCCGTGCTCATAGTTTGTATTTTGATCTGTCGGCGTACGGGATCGACACTGTGAAGGCGTCCCGCAGCTCTTCTCAGCCCGCAGCCAAACCCGGATTCCATCTGAAGATCTACGGAACGTTCCGGAACCGCTACATGGCTCTGGCCTGCACTTCTGAAGCAGACTCCAAAATGATGCACTTCCTGCGCCACACAGCCAACTCTTCAGTAAGACGTCTCAATCCCAGCATGCACCTGTTAGACTCAGGAACTCAGTCGAATTTAAAGTATATGCACTCATCTAACATGCTGCTCTGCTCACCCTCTCCTGCCAGAGAGATAGAAATGTAGTTGGAATAAATGTCAGTTGGTGTTGCTAAATGCTAAATAGTAAATAAAGGAATTATGTTATCACCCAATGATATATTAAAAGTTGGATATATTCATACTACTTTACTTACATAAAGTTGACTCACATGAAATAATATAATGCTGCATTCGCACCAGACGCAAATGAAGTGTTAAGCGTGAGTAATTCAGTATGCTTTCACACCTGCCTCATTTAGTTCGGTTGAATCGCACTAGAGTTCGTTTTCCTACTTGGTATGGTTCGTTTGGGCAGGTGTGAATGTAACAATCGCACCCGAGTGCGCACCAAAAGCGGACCAAAAAAGCGTACCGGTACGCTTTCAAACGAACACTGGAGCGGTTTGTTTGTGGTGAGAACATGATCCGAACTCGAACAGACCCAACTGCAAAAAGTACTGCGCCTTTTTGGACTAATCCAGC
>JAUMHG010000079.1:13450812-13462999 GCA_032359395.1 Enteromius anoplus | reverse complement strand
GAAAAATGCTACAATGTATCATTTGTTGCCCTTGGTCCGGACCAAATGAACCGAACCACAGGTGTGAAAGCACCCTTTCATGTTAAGTAAATGCAAACTAAATCGAAACTATGGAGGACAAGATCATCGTCACTGTATGTGGAGGAGCTGTACGCACATCTTCGTACTTTAATAGAAACAGGAATAAAAAGGAAATAAATAACGCATTTACGAAAAAACGTCATAACGATAAGTAACGAATTTTTTATTTAGTCACAAAATGGAACTATATTATTGTCCGAGAAAGCTAGTATTCTCAGTTTTATCTGCACACATGCAGTGTGCTCAAGTCACATATGGCTGTAAATAAAACATTTCTTAATATTTCTTTATTGCTTGTAAAATCTGTAAATGTGTGGAATTATTTTAAGAATTAATAACCAATAACATTACGATTTTTTTGTAAAGCTTCTTTGTAGTAACATGTTTAGGGAAAAAACCCTGCTATATAAGTAGTTTATCCTACTCAGTTTTCAGTACGTTTTTTTTAATGCAGATATTTCACATTTATGCGCATCTTGCGCATTTTCTCATTATTAATGGGAAATAAATATTGTGATAAAACCAATATCGTGTGTAATAGGAAACAAAAAATTCTCTATATTTTTTATGCATATCACCCAGCCCCATTTCACAACTCTCTGGAATATTTCATTCTGATTGGTCAGTAAGTCATGGCATATAATAACCCTTAAACCCTACAAACAAATAAAATTATGAATAAACAACATCTAGACAGTGCGGTTCCAAAATATACCAGCAGGGGCATACAGGGCAGCTTTTCTCTTACTTGGAGAGTTTGATTAATAAATAAATAAAAAGAATGTTGAAGAATATGCAGTCAAGTGGCTGAAAAAGAGATCAATGAAGACAAAGATATATACATATATGCATGTTGTTCACCAAGACACATGCTGTTACCTTGTTATAGTGTGTGTGTGTGTGTGTGTGATAAAGTGCTTGTAAAGACACTCGATGCAGAGCGGGAGACTGAACGAATCTCTCGGCTGCCTCAGATCATGAAGAACATCTTCCACCAGTCGTTCAACGCGTATAAGACAGACATCGAGCCTCGTCTGAGTGACCTCACGCTGCATCACATGCAGTGCAGCCGCAAGCTGTTCGAGATCATGCTGTCCTACAGACGAGTCAGCGCCGCTTACATCGAAGGAGACAACGTCGCTGTGACCGTGGAGGGGGAAGCTGCTCGAGTGCTCAACTTCGACACCGGTGAGCATCTGGATGCTTCTAAGACTAATACACTCCTACTTCTTTCCATGTATTGCATTGAGTTTTCTGTGTTAACACACACTTGAGTTCATGTCTTGACGCACCGTACTAAAACACAGCAGTTAGGTGTATAGTAAAAAATTAAACTTTTTATCATGTTCCTTTCCTCCTCTTCTACTGCCGTTTCTCAAATTTTTTACCAAAAAACAAACAAACATTCTGTGTGAATGCCCCCTTGTGGTTATGGATGTGGTATACATGTGGTAATGGATGTCCACATACAGTATAAAACTATATACCAGATTTTTGATTAAATAAAACTATATATTTAGGGTTTTGAATATTATTCGAATGATAAAATCTGAAATTTGTACTACAAATAAATGAATAAAGTTAATTCCACATATAAAAACGAACCTTACCTACATTTAGCCTTTGTTAAAATTAAAATATGTATTTTTGTTTCTAAAATAACTGCTCTTTTTGTTCAACCCTGTTATGCTGTGACACTTCCCTCTGAAAACATATATTTATAATACCATTTTATATAATAATAATAATAAAATTGTCTTTATTAATGTTTTATAATTTGCTTTGAAAAATGTAATAGTTCCACTCTGTTTTGGAGGGTGAAAAAAACACATATTGCTATTTTTTTTTATTATGTTATACTGTTTTTAGCACAAAGCACCAGAATGTTTACTATAATATTTTATAATATGTTATTACATTTTTAAAATAATTATTATATTTTAAGTTTAAATTTCAATCAGTCTTTATCAATATTTTATATATATATAATTTATTTTATAATGTGTTATTACAAGTAGTGATGTGATTTATGACTGCATATAAAAAAATTACAATAAAACTAAATAATATTAATAAATTGAATGTATTCTATTTTCCCTGAAGCCAAAATATTTGCATCATAATCATTACAAGTAACACTCCCTTTCAGATCATAACCAACTGTATCTGGCAGTATTTATCTGAAGTGTATGATATTAATGTCTTGACTGACTCTGGTGCAGGTTGTGGTGTGAATCTGGGCATGAGAGGCCTGGAGTCGCTGGGATTGTTCATCTACAGAACGGCCACGGCGCTCGACCAGAATGACGTGTTTGAGGCGCTCTCGACCAAAATCCAGCACTCCAGACACGTGGCAGAGACTTTCAGGAAGAGCGGCCTGGCCTCGGCAGTGTTTGAATGACCCTGAGCTTGTGTATGTGTGTGTGTGACTGAGAACGAGTGTGTGTGTGTTTTGAGGTGAGTTATAAACTTACAACACATGTAATGCTTACAGATCCATTTTGTGATGGTTTTTTGAATGTTAAATATTCAATGCACACAAGGTTGTGTATTAATATATTGTGAAAAAATGGGTAATTATTGGTGTCATGTGATGATGAATAGCGCATTGTGATTAAACATCTTGACAAAAAACAAAAATTGGAGATCGATCCAGCCTAAAATGACCACAAATCTTACTGAAGATACAGTGACCATCAAAAAAAACATATACCTGTGTAAGCCACTTTATCACATAATAAAATATCAAAGCATGTGTCTTAATTAGAGCAGTGCTAGTCATTAACAGGCTCAGACTACTGCTGTACAAACAGTCCAGACTGCAATGTGAAATTATTTTTTAGCAAAAATGAGCAGCTCACCTTCAGCTGTGGGTTTCTGCAGATCACTAACAGACAGCATTAAGTGCCTGCCAGAAATTACATTCATGTTACATACAGAAATAAAGATGTCTATTTATTTTGTGATATTTGCGATTAAAGTTAAGTGTTTGCCTTCGAGTTCTGTGCGTGCTTTCTTATTTAAGTATATACTTGTGATTTGATAAAGGGTTATTATAGGTAATTTAAATTAAAACCATCAAAAAATGCAATTAGTTTATGCTGATGTACTAAAATAACAAATACTGGAATAAAATGAATAAACACTATATAGCCATTTAACAACAAAAACAATGACAAAATAAATCCAAACAATTCTATTTTGAATATAATATGTTTATTATTTCAAAATGAATACTCTGATGACATTAAATGAGCATGAAGTCACACACTCTGTGCTCCTGTCAGAGGTCAGGTGATGATGACCTCTAGTGGACAAATGGAGAAATGTCTCATGTGATTTCTATGAATAATATTCAAACTTGGGATCCTGTGGGAAATTGTTGGGTTGATGTAATGATGAAAAACTACTAATTAAATTATATAAAAATTTAAATACGTATTTTAAAAAGTAGACCAATTTCGGTAAGAAATATTTTTAGCTTCACTTATCATTGAAATACTCACTTGTAAAATTTGTATTTAAATTAGTGCACTCAAATTCAAAATAAAAGTTTTTGATATATATTTTCTATATATATCTATATATGTGTGTGTGTACTGTGTATATTTATTATGTGTATATAAATAAACACACACGTTTTTATATTTATATTTAAGAAAAATTATTATTACATTAAAAATATTTTTATATTAATATAAGTGTATTCACATGGAAATACATGAAAATGTTTTCTATATATATACTGCATGTTTATGTTTTTATACTGTATATACATAATAAATATACACGGTACACACAAATATATTACGTAAACAAAAACTTGATGTGTATGCGCTTTAAATATAGCACTAATTTAAATATATTATGGGTGTAATTTAGTGCAATACTTCATGATCCCCCCCCCCCCCCCCCCAATTCTCATTTGATAAATAACCTTTGCAAAGTTATCTTAGCTTATTCATATATAACTTATATCATAAACTTTGATGAAAACTTCAAATGTTGACCACTGTAAGTGTGTGTGTGTATATACATATACTGTACATATATATATACATACACGCACACACACACTGTAATTATGTCTATGTAATGGTGTTGTAATAAATCCTGTCAGAACATCCTCATAGTTAATTCTTTTTAAAAAAGTAACATTGTTATTTACACGAAGAACATCCAAACTGTTGCCCTTCTAAAATTTACAGTTCAATTACAGTAAATAATTGTGATTAATAACTCTGAATCTGAAGTGTCTTCATAATTTGCTTAATCTGCGCTTCAGCACGTCTTTAAACCCAGACGCAGGATCGTCGAGGTCAAAGCCCACCTCAAACTCGGGCTTCTTCTCAAGGGCCAGCGCAGCAACGGTGATGGCCAGAGCGGCGGTCAAGCCCCAGATCTGATGGATGTGTCCGGTGCTGGGGTCAGTGTACATGAAGCTGTGGGTCGGGCCGAAGACGCTGGGCACAGGATAACCGGAGTGATCCTTCGCTTTAGTAAAGAAGTCCAGAGGAAGAGTGAACACCTCGCTCACCTCGTCTGTGTTGGGACAGGCTTCGAACGAGTCCTCGATGAAAGCCACAACCGGAGTGATCAGAAGACCAGTCTGTGGAGACCATCTGAGCCGTTACAACTGACCACAGCACACAGTTCATCAAGAGAACGCTTACTGTATCCTGACTCAATATATATTTGATTCATATTTCAATATTTTATTAAAAAATGCACGTAGACAGCTGTATTACACTATAGTTGCTACCAGTCCATGAGAACGCAAAATGACATTCTTATTTATAGTGCGTTTCCCCTTTAAGAGGCAATATCCGAATTTACAATAAAGCCACGGCATGCACTGCAGCTCGATGAATCGACCGGCGTTGACAACAATGCAGTATTACTGGTTTATGCGTGATATATGTTTCAAGACCATGTGAAAGAAGATATATTGTGTGTATGCTCACTGCCAACTAACACAACTGGGGCAGAAGTTACATTTTTTTGTATGACTACTGATCAGGGAAACACACAGTCTTCACATTGTGTCATACAACGGGAAATGCTGGCCAGCTGTAAAATGTCACCAGAACTTCACTCCGTGCTAAAAGATGTAAAATTATTAACCACATCAAAGCAAATGCACTCAACTTTCAAACAGCTTTTGCTGAAGTATCGGAAGCAGAACACAAACGCACCGAAGTGGATGGCTATCAAGAGAGACATCCTTAGCAAGAATTACGAGCTAAGATCTTTTTCAAAAAAAAAAAAGTCACCAGTGGCAGCACTCTTCAGTGACGAGGAATGGATCGTTTGTGACACGTTCCACCTGCTGAACGAACTTCATTTGTCACCGCAGGGGAGAATGACAACTGCGTTCAAATTGACAGACAAAGTGTCTGCATTCAAAGCCAAGTTGCAAGCATGGGGACAGCGAGTGCCAAAGGGCATATGTGACATGTTTCCAATGTTATCCCGACATTAGAGAAATAAAGAACCTGGGCCTTCTCTCTCCCAGCACATCGCTTTGCTGTCAGCCGAGTTTGAGCGCTACTTCCCAAACGCAAGTGATCTAAGAACTGATAAGGAGTGGGTCTGTGACCCGTTTTAAAACGAAGGCTCTGAAATGTTCACTTCCTTTTCCAGCTTCTTACCTTTGCAAGGTGTTTTTTTTTTCTGCGCTCACAGCCACTAAAAAACTAAGTTACGGAGCAGACTGGGCATCTGCAACACGCTTTGAGTCTCACGGTCACCCATCTCTCCTCGCTGGGATCGTATCATTACAGGGAAACAACCCCAATGCCCCCTTTAATTATTATGGTGAGTTTTGTTTATTTTCTTGATTTATAATGCTCTGTTCCAGTTGCATGCAGTTGATATAGCGATGTAATTAGGTCATTTCACGTTGATAAATGTATTTTTGTTCTGATATGATCCATCGCCCAAACCCCGGGTCGTGCTATACACAGTATACAGTATTGCTGTTCTACACTGTAAAAAATTACAGTCATTTTAACGGTAAGAAACTGTGAAAATGCTACGATAAAAATCCATTAAATAGTTAATGGTAAATTCCTGTAAAATGTAATTTTTTTAGGTTGGTATACTAACATTATATCAGTTAATATAGTTTATTATCAGAAATTACAGTATTTAACTGTAACATAAAACCATTAAAAAAAAATATTGTTATGATATTTTTACAGTTCTATTTTGACAACCACAACTTACCGTATTTTTTTTTTTTTACAGTGTATGCTTTTTCGTCTTTAACCCAAATATAATTCAATTAATGTACATTTATATATAAATGTATATATACATATAAAAAACATAATTATTATTATTATTGTGAAAATAAAACGCCAGGGGACCTTGTTTAGGACGGGGAAGAGTTTGCAGATGACCTGCACGGTGTCAGGGTGAAGCCCGATCTCCTCCTCCGCTTCTCTCAGCGCGGTGTGGACTTCATCTCTGTCCCCGGACTCGCGCTTTCCTCCCGGGAAACACACTTCTCCCGCGTGCTGCTTCAGCTGTCAAAACATCCACAAGTACATGTGCATGTTATACATCAAGTTTACATCAAGACAGTAAGACACGCTCAGTCTGAGCCTCCTCACGTGAATAGAGCGCACGGTGAGCAGGAGCCGCAGCTGTCCGTCTCTCAGCAGCAGCGGGATCAGCACCGAGGCTTCGGGAAGGGCCGGTAAACCGACAAACTCCTCACCGCTGTCGTGCTTTTTTAGCGCCGTGACAGTTTTCTCCTTCAGGTCCATTACGGCGGATGAGAGCTCCTGTCAGGACACTTTCACAATGCTCTGTGAGCGCGCTTCCGCTTATCTCAGCGCTTCCCATGATGCTCCTCTGGGCTTTGATTCGGTTCATTGTGTGAAAACATTTCAGGATAAACAGGCTACTGAACACAGAAATAGAACAAGCAGTTAGAGGAGTTAAAAGTTGCCGTTGACAATAAGGGCGGGGCTAAGCGACTCGGAAGTTGTTTCTTATTGGTCAGAGATGTTCATGGCATTTAAAGTGACAATGTGTTATCGCCTTAAATCATATTTCTTTCACTGACTAAAATATATATTGTATTGCAGTTTTTCCCAATTGTTTGCACACATTTTCTGAAAGCAGGCCTCACATTGTCAGAACTCTACAAAAAAAAAAAAAAAAAAACATACACACAATGGGCAAAACCCTTCAATTCTCCCCCAATATCAAACTTTACTTTCAAAACAATGTAATTTCTTCTCAAAATGGTATTTTGTATTCTAATGACACACACAAACCATCACATGAATAGACATTTAAAAGAACCAGTTGATCACTGATGTGCTTACAGTTTTTCTTGGTTGTTTACACACAGTTACTTGTACTTAAGACAGAATGACATGCACCAACCACCTGAACCAATTCTACTAAACTACAAGCACACTTCTTGCTTTACACTCAAATTGCAGGTTTAAAACAAACTTTTTTCAAAACACTACACACAATTCTCGGCATTTGGCACAATTTTCATGAAGAAAATTACTAACTCATCACATGGGTAAATACCTGTCACACATAATTTAGAAATAGAGCTTTATAAAATGTTTTTTATTTGTTTATCTTTCTCCATATTCTCTGTTCTTCAATAATCCTATTGAGTGTAGGCCTATGTACTGTCTGAAGTTAGTGTAACACTGAAGAAAAAAAAGGCTTACAGTAATTCATTATGATGAATGGAGAAGAAGTGGTCATAGTGTTTTACATTAAGCACATCAGCAGCCAGTCTATCAATAATCTAATGGCTGACATGTTGCAAAGTTACTTGCTGTTAGTAGAATATCTGACATGGACTACTACCGAAATAAAGTGTTAGCAGAGTATTAATTGTGAAATATATTGTGCAATAATACTACTAATAAGGTAAAAGGTGGAGATTTTTCAGTTTTAGTGCAAAGTGGCTAATTAAACAGTAGAGTAAGTTAAACAGTATAGGAATGAGGAATAAAGATATGGTGAAAACTTGCAAAGGGCACTTCAGAAATGTTTTCCAGAGCAGCTGTGATCTAGTCTTGACTTTCCCAGCTTTAACACGTCAGCCTCAAAGTTAATCATCATCAGAAACTTCAGTGCTCTCACAAACTGAGCCTGTTTCCTGTTTCATTTAACTTACAGCCCATTATAGTTTAAAATGTTACAGAAGGGCTTTCATCTGGTTGGTTATCTGTTGTTATTCGGTCTTCTCAGCAGCGGAGCGCTGAACGACCCTCATCCAGAGCTGTCCGATCAGGAGCTTTTCTGGGGAAGCGATCAGTATGACTTTTCCATCATGCTGCGTGCTGGAGACCTCCAGTGCTACTGGCACTTCGCTCACTTTGGTGAGCGCTTCTACTTAAACTTCATGGTAAGACATCGATAAGGGACTATTCTTCATTTAAATATAGGTATGTCTTGAATGCTCTGAATGCTGTAGTTCACTGTGTGTTTGTTCAGGTGCAGCTGGTGACTGGTGTGGCTCTGGACAGACATCTCTCGGTGATTGTTAATGCTCCGAGCGGCCTGATAGTCGGACAAGTGGACGATGCAAGTGGTCAGATTGCCTTCAGTGTTAAGGAGACTGGTAAATCTCTCCTTAAAATCCTTAATAAGTGTTTTAGTATATCTGCTTCTTTATGAACAGATTTTTAAAAATGTGTTAATCTCACATGTAACACACAAGTGATAACAATTCACATATAAAAACAAAAAATCATGTTGTTCTGAATTTGTAATTATTTGTAATTTGAAATTATACCATTAATATCTTATCATCAATGTGGCATAATTATATTCAAGCAGCAATACTGTTTGGCAGTTCAAAATAATTACTCCTATATAGCTCAAAATTCTATTTTTTACTTTAATGCATTAGCCCGTTGAAACAGTTTCCCCTCTTAATGCATAAAATCTGTAACGATAACTTTTTTGAACTCCTTGTAGCATTTCTTTAACATCTCAGTGTATATGCATTGGCTGAAACATTGTGCTTTACTGTGCTATACATTGGCTGACCATTCTTTCAATGAGAGAATATCTTTAAGGCGTGAGCTTTAGAGCTGAGCTGCATACAGCGTTTGCTCTCTTCTGTTTTATTATTTCTATTAAAAGAGAAGGCGTTTTGTCCCTTCCCTGGACTGTGCACACCTTTCAAAGGTATATCACAAATCTTTCATAATGAAGTCTATCAACCACCATTAACTGTTGGGGAATAACAGTTAAAAACCCAGGACCAGGTGTGTTGAATGAAGACCAGGAGTCAGAGATGAGATCAATTCTGATTGGTTCCAAAACTTAGTCAAGGTCCACGTATGGACGTCACGTCTGCACAACATCCAGCGATTATTTTGGTGTCAGCACCTCTGAGTGTAAAGGAGGCCAGCAAGTAGGTGCTGTGCAGGTAAACCTCTTTCCCATGATCCAAAAAAAAAAAAAAAGGCGCTCTAGTTACTGATGCTAGAGGTCAAGGCCTTTAGCGTTCTTTTTAGAGCCCCTGCCTCCCATGACACTTATTCTGTACCTATATGGCGACAGGACAGTCTTTACAGAAACTTGAATATGAATTATAAGAATTATATATTTAATATGAAGGGTATGGCAGCAGGGCAGCACTTCATCCGCTCCTTCAGAATAATAATAATAAAATCTTTATGTGTGCAGGTTTTTATCAGATGTGCTTCAGTAATTTCCACAATCGCTTCGGAAGCATGCAGGTTTTCCTGAACTTCGGTGTGTATTACGAGGGACAAAAAGACATAGAGGAACAAAAGGAAGAAGAGAAGAAAAAGAAAGAGGAGGATATGAAACAGATAAATAGTACATTGTCCTTCATTGAGGTAATAAACAACAGCATCAAGAACAACACTGAAGTGTTACTTCCTGTTAGTTATCATTAACCTCCTCACCCATATAGTTACATTTACGATCCGGTACATGTGAATGTGAAATATTTAATAGAATTGGTTCTTTTTTGACATTAAACACTGAAGCATTTCAGATAGTTTTGACATACTAAGTTCATGCATTCTGCATTTATATTTCTGTTTGTAGGACAGCAGCAGCAGGCTGCAGAGGTTTGTCTTTCACATGTGGCGTCATTATAACTACGAGCGAATGAGACGCGGCGCTGATTTCTACCTGCTTCAGTCTAACTCCACTTACGTGAACAGCTGGTCTGCTCTCCAGAGTCTGCTCATCATCACGGCCGGATACCTGCAGCTCTACTGCCTCAAGAGACTCTTCAACTCCAGACCACCAGAGGGAGACAAACCCCGCTGTTAACATCACCCTGTCTCTTCCTTTATCATACAGCTTGTACAGGGGGTCTTTTGAACACTTTTATGTTCCAGTTTGAACTGAAATTAAAAATAAAACCTTTCAGTCTTTTCATTGGTTATTTGAAAACCATCTTAAAACTCTCATTATTATTAGGAATTTGTTCTGGCTTTTCAAATGCTTCTTTGGGAAGACTTTCAATGTTAAAATATAAAATTCACTATAATAATAACTATTACATTACATTATAATATTTATTATTCTGACTGTCTCATGAGTGTGGCATCTTTTTCTCCATTCTCAGAAAAACAATTATCAAATTGAAATACAAAGGTAAATGAACAGAAAATTCATTCAGTCAATCCAGTCTATAATTTTACTGAATTATGAGAAAAGTGTGAAAAAGGAAAACTAGTTTTGTTTAATTGTGGACTGAAAGGACAGGATGACTCTGGCTGCTGTTTCCCTGAACAAATACTGTCAGATTTCATTGGATAGTTTAATGGTGAAACGTTTGAACGATGAATTAAATACATCCATGCTGAAGTTGTGAGTGAAAAACACATAAAGATTCAGAAAAACTGCACAATACTTCAACACTTTTTAAATAAATGAGACTGTTATTAGAAATAACCTCCATCAGCTGCTGCAGTATCTCTCAGCTGTATCAGTGCAGTCACTGTGACTCTGACTGATGGAGGTTTTTGTACGACTCTTTATCACTGTGTGAGCACATCACCACTGCTGTGATAACTCTGACAGTAATAATTTCCTGTATCATCAAGCTGGACTCCTCCAATGGTCAGAGCGAAATCAGTTCTGGATCCGCTGCCACTGAATCTAGTTGGAGTGTTTGACTCTCTTTGGTTTGCTGAATGAATCAAGAGTTTAGGAGCTTCTCCAGGTTTATGCTGGTACCAGGCCATGCAAGAATATGAACCTACACAGGCACTGCTCACTACTGTGTTTGTTTTGCAGGTTATAGTGACTGATTCACCAATCTGAATTGTTTTAACAGACGGAGTCTGAGTCACAGTCACTTGTCCACTGAGACCTGGTAGAAACACAGCAATAATTTTAAAAAAGTGGGTAAAAGTCACTGTTCATAATATCATGATTATGTTATCATGAAAACTTTACCTTGTATAAATATACAGAATGTCCAGATGAGGATGATGATGTTGTTCATCGTAGTAGTTTAGTTTTGTGTGATGATGAAGATTGTGTTGTGTTCTGCTCTCAGTCATGAAGTGTTAAACTCACAGCACTATAAACACTCTCAGAGCACTGAAGCATGTGCTGACAATGCAAATTAGTGGGCAGGATTCACAACAGCTCAAGCTGCTACAAGAACGATATTCTATAATAAAGTAACAGAATATATTATTTTATATATTCTATTAGATGAGTAGTCATCACTATAAGAAGAGAATCATGAGTCTGTTCATAAAATATCAAGACTAACTGAACGTCTAACTATAAATCCTCATGTGATCCTGAAATTGTAAAATAGACAGAAAACGTTCTGTTAAAGATGGTGACTGATTACAGCAAACCAGTCAATACTATACCTGCTTGATCTGCATATAAAGAACAGATGCATCATTACGAGAAACTTCACATCATCATCATGATGAAAGAGGTCAAAGGTCACCTGAGAGGTCACAAATCAGTACTGCATATGTCCTTAATAATAAACGTTTTAAACGTTTTAAAGTTTTACTGATTATGAAAATAACCAAAATCGTTTTTCTGTTAATAACAAAAGAAAAATTAAAATACTTTGTGTTGGTAAAATATATATATA
>JAUMHG010000079.1:13438557-13450712 GCA_032359395.1 Enteromius anoplus | reverse complement strand
AAGCCTTTGAAACGTATGAAGTGCTTGTTATTATATTTCAGTACATCACAGAAACAACTGAAACAAAGATCTAAAAGAAGTTTAGCAGCAAACTTTGTAAAAACTAATATTTGTGTCATTCTCAAAACTTTTGGCCACGACTGTAGAATCGCTTGCTATGAAATGTAAATCAAAGGGTGATGCTCAGGGTCACTAAACTCAGACCTGGTGGGCCTGTGCTTTGCAGAGTTTAGCTCCAACCATAACAGCTAACACAGGGGACTCCAAACAATGGCAAAATGCAGCCCGCCAAGCATAATTTATAAAAAATTGCCGTTTCATAATGTCACCACAAGATGACAGCACTAAATTCTAGAGCAGACGTAGCAGTAAAAAGCGAGTAATAACAACTTGATAACTCATATGCGTTTCTCATTTCTTTCACGCATTAGAATTCCTGAACATGCCAAAAGCGGAAGAGTGCGACTCATTTGAACCACATGAGCTCAAAACAAATGCATCACGCGACTACTAAACAGTGCTCTGAGAAGCGTTTGACCACAGATTTTGCAGAGATCTATTTTAAAGACATTTTTAACAACACTGACGTGGAAAAAAGGAGAAACGTAGTGTGACAACAATGCAGTAAGAAAACTCTATTACAAAAACCACCAACATTTACAATACATTTAAAGTAGTAACAGTAACTGTGGTATTGTGGCAGTTATGTAGGTTATTTTTTTTACATAATCTTATATTATTCATGAAGACATAAATGCCAATTGAATGTAATGTAAGGAAATTATAAAATATAGGCCAAATAACATGTACATTTTTAATAGTAGCAGTTTTGTGTTTTTAATTATTTAATATAAATGTGTTAATGGACATAAAGTCAATCTATATTATAATTATCAATACATTAAAAAAGGTAGGCCTATTTACTGATTTTTACGACTTCAACAAAACTCAAGCTACTGCTACTGTCAGCTCAAACATATGGAGAAGCATCCAGCCCCCCAGTATGTCCACTTTGATGAATCCGGCCACCTATAGGAAAAAAGTTTGGACATCCCTGAGCTAACCGCTAATCAAAGTGTCGATAGGTATACTTCAAACTTTCAGGCTGGTGTGTTGAGGCAAGTTGGAGATAAACTCAGCAGGACACCAACCCTTCAGGACAGAGTTTGGGCACCTCTGTTCTTGGTCAGTTGATTTTACCAGCTTTATTTGTGTCACATTTATGGCTATAACTTTAAACTTTGTTATTGACTTGCTGACTCGCATCTCACTGATGAGTGCTGTGAAGGTTTATCTTTATCTCTACAATCATCAAACTCTAAGAGAGCTGGACCTAAGTAACAATGACCTGCAGGATTCAGGAGTTAAGCTGCTCTCTGGTGGACTGAAGAGTTCACACTGTTGACTCAACATACTGAGGTTTGACTTATTATACACTGACAGTGATGTTCTAAATATGTGAAATTCCTGACTAATTTGAAACCTGAATGCAAGTTTTAAAAAGAAACATAGGGATATTTGTATTTAGCTCTGTTTAGATTTAGTATCTGAAGATTTCAGATGCAAAAAAGCTTTGTCTGCTGTTTCCTGTCTACTTTGTATAGGTTTCTATGTATGTACATTTCAATGGCTTAAGGCTGTCACTTAGTGCATTTGAAGTAAAGTACTTAATGAACATATACGTGTGGAGAATATCAATCAGTATCATTATGTCATTTTTGACCAAGATGGCTTTTACAGGCTTTTGCATTTGAACTCTTCATTCTCTAAATGGGTAACACATTAGTTTACTTGACAAAGTCCTCATTGACCAAGAGCAAAAATTACATCTAATATAAAAAAGAAAAAAGAAAATACAAAGCTACTTTAATTGAATAATGAGAATAACTTTTCCACATTTCCATTATCAAAGTAAACTTTATTAATGTTATTATAAGTAGTCTTTTTAAATAAATTAGAAGAGGGCACACATACTGCACTGTTGAGTCCTTGATCAGCTCTGATGCGATTTGATGTATTTGTAGGTTGTCAGGCTGTATGGTGACAGAAGAAGGCTGTTGTTTTCTGGCTTCAGCTCTGAGTTTAAACCCCTTACACCTGAAAGAGCTGGATCTGAGCTACAATCACCCAGGGCAATCATTAGTCCAGCTGGTCTTTGATTCCAACTACAGACTGGACAAACTCAAGTAGGTTCAACCCTAGCAATTACCTTGCCATGTGTGTATGTGTATGTATATGCTCTAAAATCTTTTTTAAAAACTATGGGAGTCATAGATTTGATAGATTTTGATCAAGTCCAGTGTAGACATGGTGAGATTACAACAAGTTTAATGTAGCCATTGTCACGCCACACCACTATTTGCTGGAAACAGATAGCTACTGGAAAAGCTGCATTGTTTTAAAAGTAGCTGAGCTACTGTCAACCTACTAAAAAATGTAGTTCTGTTAGTAGTATGGCAAACTACATATTATATACACACTAATTATTGTGTCAGTTCTTTTTTTCTAAAACTTGTTTTCAGATTAAAGGGGTCATGTATTGCTTTTTTAAAAAATCATTATTTGGTGTAACAGAATATGTTGACATGCTTTAATGTTCAACAAACACATTATTTTCAAATACTGTACATTATTTTAACTCCTCTGTGCCCTGCCTCTCTCAAACGTGTTGTTTTTTTACAAAGACCCTCCTTCCGACAAGGGCAGTCTGCTCTGATTGGCCAGCTGACACAGCACATTGATATCGGATGAACCCCAAAAGCACATTTTGGAAATGTAATGCCCCTTTCTATAAGTTCAGCTTTCAAAAAAATGTAAAGACAGTTAATAATGTCCTTAATAATTTTACCACAGGCTCAAGCCTGAAAGAGGTACAAAAACAGCGCTCACTTGTATTTGCAGTACACAGGCCACGATTGACTCCACACACACACACACACACGCCTCATAACTCTGAAGATCTTATACATGCACAAACAGCCATTCTACCACTCTAGCATCATATGACCTCTTCTAAGTTTTTCAATATCTATATTCATATAAGTTTTGACTGTGACATTTTCTGTTTGTACAGTGTGGATCATGCAGGACAGTTCAGGATCACACCAGAACCACAGAAATGTAGGACAGGCACACAAACACACAGTGTCTTGTATCGTTTTTATGTTAATTATACCCTGAAACTGCAATTGTGGGCTGCCCTCAGGTGATACACAGTTTATAAATGTGATTTAGAGAAGATCTTGAAGTTATCTTTATGACTTGATGTTTTTGAGAGAGGTTCATTAATTCATTGGATACTGAATGGCTGAATCAAACCAAAAGACCCACAAACACCATTGTATTGTTCTGTTTGTGTTCTAAATGTTAAAATGCATGTTCTTGTTCTCAGATGCGTGTGATCTTACTCTGGATTTAAACTCAGCGGACACTGGTCTAATTCTCGCTGAAAAGACAGTGAAGTCTGTGAAAGAGAAGCAGACATGTCCTGACCATCATGAGAGATCTGATGGGTTAATTCCTCAGGTTCTGTGTCAAGAGAGTCTGACTGGACGATGTTATTGGGAGGCTGAATGGAACGGGAACAGGGTCTATATATCAGTGACATATAAAGGAACCAGCAGGAAAGAAGAGAGTGATGACTGTTTGTTTGGATTAAATGATAAATCCTGGAGTCTGATCTGTTCTAAAGACAATCTCTCTGTCATGCACAACAAGCGGAGCACAGTCATATCTGCCCCATTAACCTCTAATAGAGTAGGAGTATATGTGGACTTGTCGGCTGGCACTCTGTCCTTCTACAGCGTCTCTGACACACACACAGTCACACGCTTACACACAATCAACACCACATTCCCCGAACCCCTCTATGCTGGATTTGGCCTTGATTCTGGTAGTTCAGTGTGTCTTTGTGAAATTAAAAGACTTTCTGTGAGAAACAACACATGAAGCAAAAATTGTTATACTGCTCGGTTAATTTTCAAGAGAATCATCTTATTGTGTTGATCATATGTGCCATTTTTGGACGCATCCAGGACTTCTGTATTACCTAACACATCTTGTTCTGGCTTTGTCTGATGTCATAGACCCATTGGTCTGCTCTTGCAAGTACCATACAGACAGTTCCTTATGCTTTCAAAATGCTCTCGAGGTACTTTGATGTCACTAATATCTGCACCAATTAAACTTTAACAGCTAATATTTACACATATTTGCATCGCTATGATCCCACCTTCTCACGCACCGTGATTGGTCCATTATGTACTACTCTTATAAGAAAAAACTGCAGGTTCTTTGATTAGCAGTAAATCTCCATCATCTGTTTTCAAACGGAGTGTAAGTTAATACACAGAAACATAGATCACTGATAATCTACGTAATATCGGGATCAGTATCGCAAATGAATCACCGTGAAACTGAAAAATTAAAATTGAAATGGCTCCAGATATCTAGCACTCAGATAAAACATTCAGCATTTTAAACTCTGTGCTTTAACTTTTATTATTGATTTATCATTTATACTGATCAGCTGATTTCATTGGTTTTCTAATTCAATTTTTAGATTATTTTATTATGTTGTTGTTATTGTAAAACTGTAGACTTGGATCGCTTATATAGATCAGCTGGACTGTTTTTGGCTTCATTATTGTTCTTCTGGTCTTAATGTGTTTCTTTTTGTGTAAAAAGATCTTCAGGTGAGACTGATCTCAATTCAGAAAGTACTACATTAGATTTAATAAAGCTGCTGACGACACCTGAGAGAGACGGACTTTTGTCACATCTCTTTTTCTTCTGTTTATTCATGACTTTTACTCTAGTAATCTGTTTGGTTTCTGCTTGAGTCTGGAGAAACTCTAAAAAAACAAGAAGTTAATAAATAAAAAAACACTGTATTTTTATTGTTCTTTTGTGTTTTGTCCCATGTTTATAGCATTATAATGCAAGTTTAGTTAACATTCCGTTAACCTAAAGAAATCCTAGTGTTGTTCTTTGACTTGATTCAACACACCCATGTGATCATAAACTCCACCCAGCACTCACCATGACATGTTCTTTCTCTGTTCTGTTATACTGACAAAAAAAGAACTAGTGTTCTGTGAAGATTGAAGAGAAATACTTTCAAAGGCGATTTTAGTTAAGTTTGTTTCTGAACAGGCAGCAGATTTTGCGATTCTCGCTGTGATTTCTTTTTCAAACCTAAGTCATTCAGAAAGTGAGAATAACATTTATTTTGCTGGAGCTGAAACAATGACAATGGCTTTACTAATGATTCATAGTGTGTAGTTATTATAGTGTTACCACATAATCTTGATTCAAACAATATTTCTGCTACATTTCACTACTTGTATTTCCTATTTTATATCTCCCAAATGCACCATCAGTGTATTTATAAGCTAGCCATTCATTCCACTCAATTACTGCAAGGTGTTCAGAAAGCAAACTCTTAAGTCCGATTTCCCATAAGCCTCCAGATCTGCTCCGTGTAGGATCTCCAAGCCCTCTTAATATGCGAGGTATGGGCACCAGTTTGGTTGACCACTGTGGTTGACAGTGTGATGGTTGTACCCTAGTGCAAGGAGTAAAAAAAACTAACAAAAAAAGTACTTTGTTATTGTCCTCTTGCATTAATGACAAACCATTTTGCTGTTTGATGCTGTTTCGATACAAACTGTACTGTATACAAATACATAAATAAAGGTGACTTGACTTCATAGAGTTTGTTTCTTTTATCTATTTATTTATTATGTATTGTTCTTTACTGTCGTCTTAAAAAGCTGTACAACTGAGTACATTCAAGTCATTCATTCATTACAAAATAAAAAGTGCAATAATAAGGACTCCCCCTTCTGGTCAAGTGTATAATGCAGCTGATCCACATGCAAAAACAATAGATATACTGTATGCATTTGACATTTTTGACATCACTTTCAAAACCACTTTTAAAAATATGGTATTTAACATTTATTGTATTTATTATGTGTATATATATTGTATTTATTTAAAAAAAATAATAATTTTGATAGAGAGAAGGAGACAATTTGATGGAAATATCAATAAATATCAATTTCATTGATTCATCTCTTGCCTTCTCCACCTTTGTTCCCACCAAAGAAAAGTTTTGTCAGGCCAGCTTTAAGATAACTCAGAGCATCTTTATTTGCTTCCTCAGTTTTAGCATTTTTCATCATCTCTTCCAGCTCCTTGACCCAATATTCTTTTCCCGCCTCCTTTAGTCTGGGGATGAAGAAGTCGAGATGCTGAAGAGTGAAGGCAGAATCTGGTTTTAATGCGATCTGAGACAAATGCTTGATGGTCTTGTAAGCATTGAACAGAAGAATTGACTTTTGATCCTCAAGCTCCTGCAGATCTTTGTCAAGATCATCCATTACAACAGAAAATCTCTTAGTTTTAGCATCTTCATATCCCTTTTTTAATTCATCTGATTGCATTGTAGCATCCGTGGTTCTGATGACATATTTCTTGTTTTCTTTGACGTGTTTGCTGTGGTGGCACTTCCCAGTGCACACAGTGCAGAAGCCTTTCTTCATGACTTCACAATTGCTGGGATCAGAAACCCACCAGCAGTCAAACTCATGGCAGTTTTCCTTACAGACGGTGCAGGTCGTAGCCTTCCTGTTCTTCCATGAAGGACTTTCAATGGCCACTTTCACCTTGATTGTCTTTTTGAGTCTAATGCTAAAGTTTGTACTCTTGTCAATCTTTTCCTTGTTTAATTTCATTGCCTCCTGAATCTGAATTTTTTCAGATTTCTTGGACTCTTTCTCTTCAACTCGCAGCTGTAAGTTGCAGATTAATGCTTCTAATTGAATGCGCTCCATGAGGACATCTGAAGTCAACTCTAAACTTTTTCTATTCTTTCCATCCAGAAGCTGAAGAAATTCTTTCATCTCTGCCATGCTGTTTTCCCAAGCATCTCTTTGAGCACGTAGGTAACGGTGGTCATTGTTTTGGACTTCAGCCTGCCGATTGTTGAATATGAAATATACAGGTTGGCCTTTGTTGTCTCGTTTGCAGGGAATTTTAGCTTTATTGATAGCACTGAGGACATTTTCGGGTGCCATACCATCAGAGTGTGTGATTAAAAACACAATGTTATTCACAATGTCTTTTCCAAACAAAGACAGAATTGAGCTGATAATGTAATGCTGTCTGTCTGAGAGACGATTCTTAGAGGCTTGAATCACAAAACACACAGCATCAACTTCACGAACTCCACGACTGCTCTGAAACAGAGTGGCTAAATTGGCAGCAACTTCCAGGTCTTTTTCCAGTCCTCTAGTATCTCCGTAGCCTGGAGTATCGATGATGGTGAGAGACATGGGACTCTGTTCAGGGCAGACCTCATACATGGTGATTTCAGAGGTTTGTGATTCTGATTGATCTCTGGCTTCTTCTTCTGTGATTTCATACCATATATCTTCTTTAAACTTCACTCCCAGTACGTAGTTGACCATGGTGTTGATGAGAGTCGTCTTGCCAGCTCCAGTCTCTCCCACCAGCAGAACAATTTTGTTTGGTTTACTGGTGTCTTTTTTCCCATAAGTCCATTTTCTGACTTTCCCACTTTCATCAAGAACTCTTCTCTTTGTGTCTAGACGAAATCGTTTTGGAGGACCTTGATGAATTAGAATCAGTTCGCTGGGTGAAAGTCTGTAAAATATGGAGGCAATGTGTCTCAGAATATTCATGTAGAAAGAACTCAAAACTATTAGTAGCAGTCAGTATACAGACATATTTTTATTAGTGTAATTTAGAAACACAATCTAAATTGATATTCATTTTTACTTTGAGGTCAGTGGTCTTCTCTTGACATGCATGTTATTTGTAAAAATGGTTTGGAATCCAGAGTTTTTATAGCAGTGTAACCAATGCCAGGTGGAAGTGTCATCATGCTCCGCTAGAGGGCACTCCAGCCCGGACTATGTTCACTGTTTGTCTGTCCCTCCATTCTGTATTCAGGACTCTTATTATGAACTCTTGTCTCCTCCCAGCTTATTTGTCGTCCTGGTTATCCATTAGTTCCTCTGCCCCCTCGTCTTGTATTTGAGGAGTCATTTGTGATTACGTTTAGATTACTTTAAAGTTACATAATAAAATAAAAAAGCAAATTTCTAATGTATTTAACTATGACTTTAAACAAAACAAAAAAACCTATACTAAAATTTATATACTAAAACTACTAAACATTGTGTTTTGTTTTCACTAGAATCCATATTACATATTACATTGTATATGTGTGTATATATATATATATATATATATATATATATGTATAAGAAATTATATCCTTTATGAAGAGAAAATAACTCAGTACATGAAAACGCTTTTCCCAGCATAGTGGCATTAATTAACTGTAATTAACTGTTGCCGGCAGTGTCTGATCCTGCATTTGAGGAGGCAGGTGGCTCACATGTGACAACACGTGTCAACAGAACCAGGAACTATGGTATGATGAAGCAGAGCCAAATACAGCATTATTATCTAAAAAAAAATCTATGTCATGTGGTTACTGCCACCATTGTGCACTAAAATTGAGTAAGTGCACTGTTAACACCTAGCCATGATTTATCATCTTGTAGAAAGCACATACATTTTTACTCACCCGAAACTCATGGTAATTGCTGAACTGAATGTGTTCCCACAGGAGACCTTCACTGAAACTCTCCAGTCTGCTTACAGCAAAACAGATCATGTAAGTATGTAAATAAATAAATAAATTCTTAATATTTAAATATATATTTAGTGTGTCAAAAAGCTTTAACGAAAATATAATATATAAGTTCCTCTGAACCAATTATGCTATCAGTGTAATCTACAATCCAAACAGTCATTCATTCATTCATACATCTAGTCAGCAGTGCTTGTTTGACTAACACCTTATACACCAACTTTCAATTTGTGATTTTCTCAGTGTGTCTTTTAGCTGTTCCCAAAAAACAGCTCCATCCAGGAGTGACAGGGCCTTCTCATCTTATGATCACAAAACTCTGGAATTCTCTCCCAGCTGATATTAAGGATGGAAACTTTTCTTAAAATAGTTTTTTTCCCAGAGTAAATTTTACCTGATTAGTTTTCTATTGTGTTGTTCTTTGTTTTTGCCTTTCCCCATCTGTCTATCACTACTAGTTATGTTGTGATGACATTAAGGGTCAAACTTGAAGAAACTGTTCTTGGTTGGTGTTATAGTGCACAACGGTATCCTTGTTGATTTAGCTGAAATGAGAGCTTTGGCTGAAAAAGGAGTTGACAAAGTTGTGGATCCTCCCTTTTACGATCTGAAGCCGCTTGTCTCCCATGCTCCATCCTCACTACCCTTGATGGCAATACGTGGGTTGAAAGTAAGCAGTGTGCTGCCTCCTGACTATCACCCACGAACCCTCTATCGCCCTTGGTCAAGAGATTGCATTTAAGGGATGCAACAGCTCTCCACACATCTCTGGTAAGACAGTTTGGACAGTTCCACTCAGATACTTGATTCAGTTTGCCAGCATGCAAGCACCCCAGTGTAATTCAACTTAAAGGACATAATTCCCATGTTGTTTTAGAGTTCTGAGTATAGTAGTATAAACTCCTCCTTTCTGCTCTCCCTGTCCCCCCATATCTTCACGAAAGTTGTTGAGGGAGGTCATCTCACAAAGGAGTGCACCCAGTCAGTGCTGAACTGCATGAGTTCCTTCGGAGGCAGGACAGTGGTACATTTGAAACACTTTCAGTGGCACCAAAAGGCATAAGGCATCCGCAGCTGCAGTCATTGCTGGCAGTGCATCTAGCCTTACGGATCAATCAGAGGTTGTCACAACTTGCCAGTTATCTCCTCCTTTGGAGTCAGATGAGGCTCAATTCACTACACACTGTCCACGTTCCAGAGGAGCTCAATTGTGCAGCCGACACCTCTCACAGCTCACGTTCAGAGGAGAATCACCTCCAGGTGGTTCAGCTGTTTGCTTTCCACAAGTCCTCCCATTGCCATGAACTCCTTGCCACAGATGCACTGGCACACAGCTGGAAGCCTACGAAAGTATCCATAGTGAGTCATAGACAATGTGCAAGGTCAGGGAGAACGGGGAACAGGTCCTTACTGGCCCACCCAGATCTAGTTTTTGGTCTTTGGTCAGGTCTCACATTGTCCTAGGACCCCAGTCTGGATACATGCCCAAGGTTCGCACCACTCGCTTCCGGGACCAGGTCATGAACCTGCAAGCACTGCCCTGGGAGATGGATCCAGCCTCGATGTTGATGTGTCCCGTAATAGCACTGTGAAGTAGAAACTCTACTACGGAGGTCAGCAGAAAGGGAAAGCTGTCTCTAAGAAATGGTTGGCCCACTAAATAGTGGATGTCATCATCTTGGCATAGCAATCTCAAGGTGAGACATGTTGCCACCTACTTTGCATTGGCACGTGGCGCATCTCTGGCTGACATAGGGCTGTGAGTTGGGTGAAACCTACAATAGGTGGACAACCAGAACTGAGTTTTCACCGCCGAAGCTCCCGCCGCCACGGTGACTGTAGAGTGCACTTGCAGCTGTTGACCGTCGAGAGGCGCTTTCACCAAGTTACTGAGCAAACGCTTCAAAGCACATTTTAGCAAATAGCCATCAGCTTTGCCTCACTGATGTGTTATGCGTATTTGACGGCAACAGTCAGCGGAAAATGAAAGAAAAGAAAAAAAGCTGTAGTTAATATTCACAAATTGCAATTTAGTTTTCTAATAATTAAGTTATTTGTGTCTCATAGAACGAAAATGTAAAAGGTTTAGGCTACTTTGCATCGGAGCATTGAAAGTGGTAGCTTATTTTAGTAGTCTAGGAAACATACATGAATGTGTGAAAAAACAAGTACGTGTTTTTGTCATTTGATTAAAACAGCAACAGCGTATATTTTGTGACGCACAGACTTGTTATTCGTTACCTGAGCTTTATTATTTAGAAATACTCTACACTTCTTAAGAATGTACTGCATGTTTTATGAATTCTTTTTTATTATTTAAGTATAACATGAGGCACTGTACTTCACTCCCATTTTTAAGAGATGACTAAAATAAGAAAAAAATAAGTTAAACCTGCCATGAATTAGCTAACATATTGAAACAGATTGCATTTCTCTATAAAGGTGCGACCAAGAAAACGTTAGTTTATAATTATTATAATTATTTATTTTTTCCATAACTATCAAGCCACTTCTGCCTGTATATTCTGGAAAACTTATTATGGGGGCTCGAGCGCGGAATATATTAAAACTCATTCATTGCGGTTAGTTGCATAATATGACTTAAATGAACATATAGAAACTAGGAAAATCTTTAGTGTGCTGCAGCACTATTAAACACCTTCTAAACATCTCAGTTTAAAAGCATTTAAGGAATTACGATGCGCGTCCTCACTGACTCGTTCCCTCGCAGTTATGGATACAGCTGAGACGAGCTTGTGCTTCAACAAGTGAATCCACCGCGCCATGATTTCACCAAGGAAACATTTACTAACAAGCCCCTTTTTCTATATGAAGTCTCCCAAAACATTGTATTTAATGATGGACAAATTGATGTCGTACGCTATTTTGTTTCTCAAAAAATTAAAGTAATTGCGTCCTTCATCCTTCGCGTCCTGCTCAGTGCACTTCAGCATCTCCGCACTAACATATCCCACATTTATTATTATAGCGCTATAAACATAGTTCTAGACTTGTACTGTTTTAGTGGGCAAATCTAGAGTTTTATTTTAGACAAGTCTTGATAGTTTGAGAAGGCTAAAGTGATCAAACACTTTCTGATCGGCTGCTGATGGCTGCTTGGTCTTAAAAAAAAAACAAAACTTATAATTAACGAACAAAAAATACTCCAAACATTTTTCTAAACTAACTTAATAAACAAAAACTATTTTAATTAAATTTTCTTTGCGTTCAGATGTCCTCCTATCAGTGATGCGCGGGTTGACCCGAAATGAGCGGATGCCCGCGGTCATCCTAGGTCATCCGCGGTTACGAGTCATCCAAAAATATTTTTTATGATATTCGGGTCGTGGTCGGTCGGGTCGTTTGAAATAAAGATGCCAACTAAACCATTGTAATTTATATAGTACTAGACACAATTTTCTATGAAATACATAGGCCTACACTTTATTGGATAAATTACTGGCGC
>JAUMHG010000079.1:13413806-13435800 GCA_032359395.1 Enteromius anoplus | reverse complement strand
TGGGAAGGAAAAGATATGATTGGGTGATCGTAGCGGGGAGATGATTAGGAGATGCGGCACAGCTGTGATTAATTCAGTCGCCACTCCTCCCGAAACTCCGTTTTTATCAAAACGGTTGCAACAGAATTGACATTTGTCTTATTATTTTTTACAAAAACTCCACTTGCTGGCATAAATGCTAAGAACACATGACGCTAATGAAAACATGATTCAATGAGCTTTAAATAACCAAATGTAAAATCAGTAATCCATTCTGTTTTCCTTTTGGTATTGTGGTAACAGAGTTGACGTTCTACAAAATAACTATTTTCTCAGAGAGAGCCCAGATACTTTTCAGTACTTCAGATCTCATCAGTGTGTGAAAGTGACATAATTTCCTGTAACTCACCCAATTATGAAAGATAATTCCACCAATTTAAAGGCAAAATATTGTATGGTAACAGAGTTGATGCAAGATTTATGGACACACGTTTTTCTAAGAAAAAAAAAGTTTTAATTATTTTAAATTTGTAGAACTAAATATTTAGGGCTTTTATAAATAAAATTTATAAAATGTTGCCAGAAGAAATATAAAATTTTGTGTTTGCACACTGATACATGGTGGAAAAAATACACTAACTTGGACAAGAAGAAATCATGATTTTCAGCTATTTAAGAGACTTTTTAAATAAAATAATTATAAAAGAGTAAATAAATTAAAATAATTTAAAATTAACCATTAACCATTTGAAAACAAAAACGGGAAAAATAATGACTTTATTTTGGCGGGGACACTTAATGTACACGCAATTATAGAATCACCCACTTAAATGTTAACTAAATACATGATTCAGTCTTTTTGTTCCTGTGTTTTCAGACTGTACCCACGATGAGATCTTCCAAAAAGTGTTTATAGAGAAGGTCATGGAGCCACTTCCAGAAGACTGTCCTAAAAAGCTAAAAGAGCTGATCGATGCCTGTCGATCATTTGAGCCCTTCAAACGACCAACCGCAGGAGGTAAGACCCTGACACACAAGTGAGGTTAAATAACACAAGTGGGTCATCACATACTATTCTTTGATTAGTAATGCTTTACAAAATGCGTTACACAAACGGATGCATTTTTTGGAACTAGTGAAAAAACAACTTCTCCTTATTCGGTTGTCATATAATCACATGATATAGTCCAAAGCAAGCATCGCTGAAAGTGTGAACAAAAGTAACACAAATTTAACCATTATATAGCATGAAAGATAAAATATTTAACTTTTATTAAAAAGTAACGTCATGTCATTACTTCGCAAACATCTAAAAATGTAGCATTTGTTTTATTGGTAATTGTTATTATGTGGTCCTCATTCTGTGTGCAGCAACACAAATAATCTCTTGTTACATATTCTTCTCTGTGCTATGTTGGGGCTTTGATAGTTAATTTGAATCAACAAAAAAAAAGGTAAAAACTCTGACATGATTTTGTTCGCTAAAAAAGTGTAGAATAAATGTGGGCCAAACACGGAGCCTTGTGGAACACCACTATAACCACCTTACCGCCTTTGCTTATACAAATGTATGTATGTATATATATATATATATATTATTGTATTTTATTGTTTTTGTGTACTTTTAACAAAACATTAAATGCTTAATCAAAGATACTGCAAACACAATAGTTATAAATAGTTGCTAACTAATAAATAATCAAACTGGAAAAAACTATGATTATTAAAAAAAAAATAACGTTGATAAAAAAGGATTTTACCGTTTTACCATTTGCAGATTAAAATACATGATCAAAATAAATCAAAGATGAATATATTTCTTTCAGCTACACAAACGTTTACTGGAATAATTCAAGAAAGCAGGCTATAATGAACCCAATAAAGGCATAATCTTACGGTTAATCATTATTCTTACTGACAAAACACAAAAATAACACAAATAACACAAAAACTACATTTTGCAAATGGATTATGTGAATATGTGAAAGAGAACACATGAAAGCTCATTTTTGACAACAGCAATACAAAACTCATTATTTACAGTTTTATTTTTAGTGGTTTATTTCATTTGTTTATTTATATTTTTCTTTTCTAGTATTGGTCGACATGCTCCTTAAAATGGTGGAAGATGATTGATGGAGCACCTTCGCATATCTGACCAAGGCTGCTGGAAAGTGTCCATGTCAGATTCTGATGATGCAATCTGTTACAATCTACCTGGGGAATATTCCAAATATTCCAGAAAACAGGATAAACTTAGTGTCATTTAAACTTTGAACATTGCATAGCAAAAAAGACAACAACAGTTAGATCACAGATGAGAAAATGTTGATTTGATTTATTGTACAGTATTACCGTAATCGGCGGCATCAAAAAATTAAATCTCAAACAAAATTGTCTGTCTATCTGTCTTTTCTCTAGTAGTACTGTTACTGCTGTTGTTGTGTACCTTTGAATAAAGTTACGGACAGTTAATAATTACAGAAAAAGGAGTAACATTAAGTGATGTGATGTAAATTCCAGTTGAGTGATGCAAGATATTTCATATGGTGACGATCATATGAAAGTTGTACAGTTTTGTTGGTAAGGTATTGGAGCCATTACAATATAATTGTTATAATTAGATAAATGGTTAAATTTTGTTATAATTAGATAAATGGTTAAATTTAGTATCACTTTATTATTTAACACATGGGCCACCAAGTTCATTCTGAAGGGCCACATCTCTGCAGAGTTTAGCTCCAATTCTAATCAAACTAATCAGCTAATCAAGCTCTTACTGTATATACTTGAAACTAAATGTTATTATTGTTATTATATTCTTGAAAAAAATTAAAATAATTAATGATGTTTGTTCTGACAAATAAAATATTACATAGGCCTATATTGGGTAGTTTCATTGCTTCAGATAAAAACCAGAGATAAAAATCTGATCTACAATTACAAGAGATTTTTATCCTTTATATAATCTTTAAGTGGTATTTGGCAGTGACAAATCAATTCAATGCATTCGACATTCACAATAGTGTCATGTAGGTCAGTTTTGATTCTTGCAGGTGTGTAGGCTTATGCAGCTTCTTATTTCTTTGTTTTCTTTTATTAATTTCTAATTTTTTGCAATAAAATATGTTTGTTAAGGGCATGAACGAAACAATTTATTACCATTTTACTTTCAGCAGAGTCGTTTATTTTAATGAACTACAAATCCCGGTTAGCCTCGTATCCAGGAAGTAGGTCCCGTTGCTAAGCAAACTCACCCGCTGTGAGGCAGAAGTCAACGCTGAATATCACGGTGTTTACACTCAAAAGGCAAGTCCATTCAAATATACAGTTAAGAGAATTTACCTTCATGAAGATAGGTAGCAAATATAGTTACAAATTAAATATTTGTTTCCCCATCTAAAGCGGTTGCGAGCACTGCTGTCCACAGATGTTTAATTAGGACAGATGCAGTAAAGGTTAACGGTACAGATGTCGAGGGAATCGTCGATAAAGAAGAGACCAGGCTCAGCTCTGTCCCTTGTGACTGAGTTCAGTGGATGTGGTGTATTAAACCCCGAACCTGCTGAAGATGATCTTGAAGAAGATCTGCTCGATCAGAGACTCTCTCCTCACAAACTGGTACGAGCTCGGAGCATGCACAGTGTGAAAACGTTATATTATTTCTAAAATAAAAATCAACACAAAACAGATTTAGGCTAATTTTTTTTTTCAGAAATTAATTTCTGGATCAGACGATTTACACGAAGTGACGTCACTGGAGGTGTGTGTCGACACGCGACAGGAATCTCTGGACAACTTCGGTCAGATTTCTTACAATTGTTTATTGATTTATTTTTTGGTACGAAGAATTTTTAGGAGCCCAATGTTTACTTGTGATAGCTTTGACTTTCAGGTTGTGAGAGACAGTAACGGTCCAGATGTGATTTGAAGGGACTGCGATGTAGTTTGGATCATGACTGTCAAATCTGATGTATATTTGTGTTTTCTGTCCTCTTGTTTCTCAGGAACCTACTTGCCCAAACTTAAACAGCTGAAAATGAACAACAGTTGTATCTCATCTGTGCGGTAAGACCTTCGTTTGGTACATCCATAAAGGAATAATTCACCCAAAAATGAAAGCATGTGATCATTTACTCATTCTAAACCCTGTATGACTTTTTTTTGTGGACCACAACAGAAGATAATTTGTATAATATTATAAAAGAATACAGAACCCATACATTTCCCAGAAGATAAACATGTATTGAGATATGATAATATAGACAGAGGAAGTGAATCAGCTGGAGAGAAAGGTGATGATGGCTCATTTTTCTCAGTGTTTTCTCAGGGATCTGGGAACTGGCTTTTCTCACCTGCAGGTCTTGTGTCTGGCTCGATGTGGCCTGACCGACCTGGAAGGCATTTCTGCTCTTTCCTCCTTAAAGGTATCCAACAACACTCAGAGGCAAAGACTCATGAAACTCTTTTTTGTGTAGGAACAAACTACACTATGACTTAAATGTTTATCTTTCACGCCACTAAATGAAGTGAATCAATGCTCCTGGTTTTTGCTCAGGAGCTGTATGTGGCCTTCAACAGCATCTCAGACCTAAGTCCAGTCAGTTTGCTGGAGGAGCTGGAGCTGCTGGATCTGGAGGAGAACAAGCTTGAAAATCTGGCTCAGCTGTGGTATTTGGGCTGTTGCGTGAAGCTCAGGACACTGTCTCTGGAAGGAAACCCTGTGTGCACCCGTCCCGCCCCGGGAGTCTCTGAGGTGCATGAACAGTCATCTTCTTCCTCCTGTTTTCCTTCTTTAATGATAAATCTTGTTTGCAGAATTCACTCATATTTTATTCAGACTGCTGATCTTTGTTTTGTGCTGCAGGCGTCAGCGTTCAGCTTCAGGTCTTCGGTGCGAGAGATGGTTCCTCAGCTGATGTTCCTCGATGACGTTCCTGTTGAAGAGGACAAACCCGAGCACTGCAGAGCTTCACTGCAGGACTGGACTCTTCTTAGAGACTCCATCGAAGACGCTTCGTTCAGTAACGGCCTGCAGCTCACAGGTAAAGCCCAACAGCAGCTCTTGAAGACGCTTTGAGCAGCGCTGCAAGTGTTTATTAAGAGTTAGTGTCTCCATCAGAAGAGAGCCACGTCAGACCTGCTTCGGCCTCCTCGAGTCTCTCCAGACCTCTTTCCTCCTGCTCCAGATCAAGAGCAGACATCAGCGCCCTGACCCAAGAAGTCAGTGATCTGACCAACGGTAAAACTCACGTTCACCGCAAACTGACTCTCTGAGCTGTGTGAGACACAGAAATGATGTGAACCTTCATGTGAAGCACTTCAGAAAGTCATAAATATTAGTATTATAATTTGACTGTTGTGCTGAAGAATGAATGTTTATTTTATTTTATTTTCACAAGGAAATATTAAAGTGGAAATATTTATTTTGTTTCATGTTTTTAATCATAATACTAATACTATAATTAATTATAATACATCAGTAATTGTAATATGTCTTGTTTTGTTTAATTAGTTATTATTGTTGTTGTTAATATTAACACATCAATAATATTATAATAGTAATATTTTACATTTTGCATTTTGTATAATGTTTTATTATTAAAAATAATAATAATTGTTTACTGTTTTAATAAGGAAATAATAAAAACTAATAATTAAATCAATAATAAAAACCTAACTATTGAGTAGTAATACTACTACTGCTACTACTCATAATACTAATTATAAAAATAGCAAAAATAATTATTGTTATTGTCTCATTTATTACCTTTTTTGTTGTTATTCATATAAAATCATTGACATTGATTGAATTGATAAATAATTTATATCAAAATCTATAAAATAAACATTTAATAATAATGTTTCTAATTTGGTTTATTATTATTGTTTCTTAACAATTATTATTTTTATTATTAGTAGTAGTAGTATATTTTAAATTACAGTTATTGCTATAAATAATGCAGAAATGTGTTACTGCTATCACATTTATTGAAGCTGATGTTTGTTCAGGTGTTGGTGGAGTTCTATGTGGGAATCCTCTACAGGCTGCTCGAGCACGAAGGCAGAAAATAAAGGTGACTACCATATATTAAGCTGGACACCAATAAAACAACATATGCTTGTTATATATCAGCCATAAACACAAGAATCTGTCCATCTGTCCAGCTCCAGAACTCTGCTTCTCAAACCCGTCCCAGCTCTCAACTCAGTTTTGTTCCTGAACACACGAGTGAAGAGACGAGCTCCAGAAACCACAGAGATGTGCTTCATGAACTCAGCACCTGGAGGATCGAGCACAACAAGTACTGGACCTACTGGATCTCTCTCTCTCTCACACACACACACATACAACGTTAAAGTCTGCTTTTCTTTTGGCAGACGTCTGTTGTTTATGGAGAAGGAGAGTCAGCCGCAGGTGATGAGGATCCACCACAGCGATGAAGATGATGAAGATGAAGGCAGTCACAGTGTGAGCAGTGATGAGATCACTGGAGACTCTCCTGATTGGTCGGTTCGGTGTCCCTCAGCAGGTGCGTCAGCTTCTCTGTCTTCTGTAGACGAGGCTCTCGAGTCTCTTCATGTTCTGATGCTTGTCTCTGTCAGGATCTGCAGAGATGCTGAGACTCAGCTCTTCATCGGGCTGCTCCATGTCTCCGTCTCCTCCACCCAGAGCCGCGGGACAGAGACTCACACAGATCCGCCGCCGGAGACTCAGAGCGTCAGACGAGACTTCTCACAGACCCTGCTCCACAGCTCAGGGGTGCGTCCATCAGTCCTGTCAAAGTCTAGTGCTTTAACAAACATTTCTGATACAGTGTGTTCTCCTGATTCAGGTCAGAAGCTGCTGGGAATCACTCAGAAAAACTGACTCCCAGACGTCCACAAACAGCCAGAGCCGTTCTGCAGAGACTCCCAGACCTGAAGCACTGAAGCGATGCATTGTGGGTCAGATTAGGTCAGGTCTGGACTCTGACATTGTTTGTGAATCAGTAGGTGGCGCCGTCTGCTCATGTCTGCTGTATTTCGGAAGCGCTCCAGCTTTGATTGACAGGAGAGTCAGTCATGTTCACACTCAGATGTCGTGCGACTCTTCTTCTACATGTCTCTGGAAGATGTTCCTCAGATCAGAGTCAGCAGCATTTATCTCCTCACAGTCTCCACAGACACACAGATTTTGTCCATTTTGGGCTGAATTTTGAAAGATCTTTTTGTGCACATCCAAATTTATGTTGTCAATATTTTGAAAACGAAAGATGGAAAATTGTTAATAAAGACAAACAGAAAATAAAAAAAGGAGTATCTGGAATATCCTGTTATACAGGTTCATTTTTTAAAACTTCATATATTCTAGATTCATTGTATGTAAAGTAAACCATTTCAGAAGTTTTTTGTTTGTTTGTTTTAATTTTGATGATTAGAGCTCACAGCTGTCAAAAATCCAGTATCTCAAAATATTAGAATCATTTCCTGAGAGTCTTTGCCAAACAGAAAAGTTTAAGTTCTTTAAAGTATGTTCATCTATGTGCTCAAACCCCTTATATTTATATCCACTGGATCTTTAAAACTGTTTCAAAAGACTGAGATTAGCAAAAGATGCCTTATATGTTATAACATTAAAATATGTGTCATGGCAAAGGCTCTGTTTGGTTTTAGGCCTGCAAAAACTATATAATATATGATTTCTCTGTTGATTTCAAAGTTATAGTGTAGAGGAGTTTTACATTTTCTTGATATCTAAACACATTTTGAGGTCATTGTACCACATTGCTCTAAAAAAAATACTTCCTCTGCAGTTTATATATCATATTTATCATCTTTAAAAAAAAATTTCTTCGCAAAAATAAGCACTATAAAGAAAAATAAATTCTATATCATTATAATATTCATTTATAGGTAACAGATTTAATTTCACTTTTTTTGTATGCCATTAAGCAATAATAGAACATGAATTAATTTTAACTTCCATTTTTATTTAATTTTATTTTAAAGTTACACAAAACAGACAAAAACACGATTATAATGAACAATGAATGCCACATTTAGCGTGGCCACCTTTGTTTTTTGGACTTACCCACAGTACACAACAAATAGCCTATTGCAATACAATTTGATACATGTAAAACAACACAACTGCAGAATCAGGGTGTGAAATTAATGTTTCTCGTAGCTTATTTCGTCTTTAATGAGATCAAGGCAACGCACGCTACACCGGTATCGACGCGACGCACGCGTAAGGTAAAGCTTTGATTGGTCAACGGGCGTCGACGTCACGCTTCTCTCAGTCTCGCGCTGCGTTCTGCTCTCTTAGCTCTGGCTGTATTGGGAGACTTCTGAGTTTGTGTCGCTTCTTGTTTTAGAGTACATAAACGGACGAAATAGAGTGCGAAGAAATGCAGCGCGTTAGTGGTAAATGTGACTACACGTTCTTAAGTTTGTATAATCGATGAATAAACTAACAAATCCACAGCTAAACGCTTCCTGTCGTCGTCAGACGCTAACGTAAGTTAAATGATGAATGAACACCCGATAAGAAACGAAACATCCACTTCATACATTCACTTAATTCTACTTGACACCAGATGGGTACAAATTACTGCTCAAATTTTTTTTAAGTAAGTTCTAAGATAAGCTTTATTTGTTTGGATTGATATTTTATAATTTATTTACGAAATTAAACCCATAAATTACGTCAATAGATTGAATCTGAACTATCACCAGCTGGGTATCTCTTTAGCACTTGTGTTTTTGATGCATATGCATAGGTTATAATCTAAGCTTATGATGGGTGACAAACGGTGTTTTGACAGTTGTTCACTGAAAACTTTTCCTTGTGCAATGATGATGCATTCACACCAGTAGATGTCACTAGATACAGTCCCTCGAGATAATTGTCCTTGCATAAACTATATTTCTTGGAGTCTAGCTGTTATTATCATCTTTTCTTTAAATTACCTTTTTTTTTTGTAGTTTTTTTAATTAAAAAAGAAATGTTTATTTATAATTTTTTTCTGTAGTCAGTTTCCAAAACAAGTTAAAACACATGCTAACTGAAGGAAAAAAGTAAAAGTAAAAACATTTAATACAGTGTTTAGTACTGATGTGACAATTAGTATTGATAAGCAATTTTTGTAGGCCAGACGTTCATTTAATTCTTATCTATTTTGGAGTAAAAATGTAAGCTAACAAGCTGATTACAGGCAAATATTTAGCTTCGGCAAAATAAGAGGAAAAAAAGTGGCTATGATTGTGGTTTTTGCTGAAATTATGCTAAAGTGGCTGTCCCAAGAGTGCGTCTTTTAAAGGAATAGCTCAGCCAGAAATGAAATTTTTTTTAAATTTTACTCGCCTTCAAGCCATCCCAGATGTAGATGAGTTTGTTTCTTCCTCAGATTTGGAGAAATCATAATGCTGCATCACTTGTTCATCAATGAATCCTCAGCACAGAATAAGAGTCAAACAGTTGATAAAAACTAAGTATGTAAAGTAATCCACACCACTCCAGTCCATTAGTTAACATCTCGTTTAGCCAAAAGCTTCACAAATCTATAATTACAATATTTTAACCTAAAATCATTGCTTCTGGCTAAAATACGAGTCCAAAATGCATAATATAGCTTTTTTTTTTAGTTAAAAAGTAATTTCATCTGAATCAGGAGAGAAATATGCACACATAAATCACAGTTTACAAGCCAAAGCAGCTCAGACATGTGGGATGTAGATGTGAGAGGACAACGGCGGGTGGACTTTTTCACTGGAGGAAGTGTTTCTATGGATTATCGACTTGTATTTTAGCAGTAAGATCTTTCAGGGCTCAACACTAATGTTTTTTTTTCCCTACTGGCTCATATTGTCTTGTATTCTAATAAATTAGCTTAAAACGTTTAAAACTTTCTAATTAAATTTTGAATTCTTGATTCAACACTACAACTACTAGCCTGACAAATAACATTTTTAAATAAGAGTCAGCAAATAACAAATTTCATTAGCACAACTGAATATATAAAACAAAAATACAAATGTACTGTAATGAAGCATCTGGAAAAACATCTGACGGACTGAGTGCAAATGCTAATTCAGTCTCTGCCAGCAGATGGCACTGCTATAATATTCCTAGGTTACCATCTCTGCTTTTTGCAGATGATGTTGTCCTGTTGGCTTCTTCGAACCAACACCTACAGCGGGCACTGGGGCGGTTTGCAGCTGAGTGTGAAGGGATGAGAATCAGCACCTCCAAATCTGAGGCCATGGTTCTCAGCCGGAAAAGGGTGGCCTGTCCCCTTCAGGTTGGTGGGGAGTTCCTGTCTCAGGTGGAGGGGTTTAAGTATCTCGGGGTCTTGTTCACGAGTGAGGGAAGGATGGAACGGGAGATCGACAGACGGATCGGTGCAGCTTCTGCATTAATGCGGTCGATGTACCGGTCTGTCATGGTGAAGAAGGAGCTGAGCTGCAAGGCGAAGCTCTCGATTTACCGGTCAATCTACGTTCCTACTCTCAATATGGTCATGAGCTTTGGGTTATGACCGAAAGAACGAGATCGCGGATACAGGCGGCCGAAATGAGTTTCCTTCGCAGGGTGGCTGGGCGGTCCCTTAGAGATAGGGTGAGGAGCTCGGTCACTTGGGAGGAGCTCAGAGTAGATCCGCTCCTCCTCCACATCGAGAGAGGCCAGCTGAGGTGGCTCGGGCATCTGTTCTGGACGCCTCCCTGGGGAGAGGTGTTCCGGGCATGTCCCACCAGGAGGAGGCCCCGGGGACGTCATAGGACATGCTAGAAGTACTATGTCTCTCGGCTGGCCTGGGAACGCTTCGGTGTTCCCCCGGAAGAGCTGGAGGAAGTGTCTGGGGAGAGGGAAGTCTGGGTGTCCCTGCTTAGACTGCTGCCCCCGCGACCCGGTCCTGGATAAGCGGTAGAAGATGGATGGATGGGTTACCTTTGCAAACAGAGCAGCACATCACTTACTAACACTACTTTAAATGCATTATAAAAAGGCAAGATATAAAAAAAACGGCATGTTTTGTAATTTTCCACACAAAGTTTGCATGTGCCCTGAATAGAAATCGGTTGAAATAAAATAAAACTCTGGCAGTCTCTTAGGTGCATCTATATAACAACAAAATTACTCGCCAATATTCAAATTGCTTTGAATTTTTTTTCTAGCATATAAACGTGCAAATGATAAACAGCAGTGGCCCAGTCGGGCTAGTGACAAATTCACCAACTGTCCCCGGGCCTATCGTCGAGCCCTAGGTTAAAACACAGTTTTTCACTTCACAGGATGTTAACTGACGGACTGGTGTGGTGTGGATTATTGTGATTTTTTGATCTCAATCTGACTGCACTGGGCAAAAATGCTACATTTCTCTAAATCTCTGTAAGTAATAAGAAATATTTCTTTGCAATTCCATTCATAACAGTTTTTATTCATTTCCATGATGAATTCCTCGTACTCCCTCCTGCCCAAACTTGATTTATCGTGTTCTTTCTGGAAGACGTGGTCTAGTTTTTGGCCTGCATGGGAATCAAGTAGTGTCGGTCTCTCCCTCCTGCAAAAGCTACTCACAGTGACTCATCTGTCCAGCTGCTGGACGGATCGAGAACAAAAAGTGCTTATGTACCAGCTGGAGATAGCGCATACTTCTTCACGGGCGCTGCTTCACATCACACACACGCCGAATCATTCCTCCCAAATTACGCTTCCACTATATATTTCCCATGAAACAAATATGTCGGGAATTACCCTTTAAATTCCTGAAACACAATCTTTGATTATTGCATTAAAAAAGGACAGTTTAGATGGAAATAACGATCACTGCAAAATAATTAGAAGTGATATCATTGCCTCATCAAGTTAAGTCATTAAAGGAAACAAAGAGTCTTTGGTATTTATAGTTTAGTTTTTTAAGAAACCCGATAACATTAAAGGAATGATTCACCCAAAAATTACATTTCCTTCATAATTTACCCTTGCATAACTCCAAACATGGTTAACTTTCTTCCATTAAATCCCATAAGATGATTTTTTCTCTGTGTAAATTCATAAGATGCACGTCTCTGACCAGTGCACTTATGGCATTTGTAATAAATGTGTCCAAACCTTATGGGTTTAGTTTTTTTTCCCCCAATCAGCCGACCTGCATTTTTAAATGTAAAAATGTTTTCTGTGCGAAAGAACCCTAAGTAGTTTAGAACATAATTATAATTTAGGAAAATAAGTGGTGAAGCAGGTTTGTTGTTGTTTTGTTTGTCAAATTACAGTCATGTGGTGCAACCAATGTGCAGAAACATACCCATCTTTTTCCTCCCGTAAGAGTGTAGCTTGCGGTCTCATCTGCATCCAGCCATTTTTAGCTGAACAGAAAAAAGCTTGTTTTCCTGACTTGTATTGAAAATAGTTGTCTTGCCATATAATTTGAATGTGTTATCTTAATTATGAACACACTGGTTTGTAGCGCAAACAGTCTTCTCATTATTTCGATTGAATGGTTAATGAACCAGAAGTCTTCACAAAACACTAACTTCTGCGTCGAAGAAAAAGGTTCTTCACCCTTTTGAAGAAGCTCCGTCAACCTCTTCAGGAAAAAGTGGTCTCCTGCAGATCGTAATGACTTTGTGTCACGATAATTCAACATGTAAATTGTCTCCGAAAGTTTGGATTCGATTCATAAAACTTTTAGAATATGTCTTTTTTTGTACTTTATTATTTATTTATTTATATTTAATGTCTGTCTTAGTTAAAGAAAAATAAATGACCTGCTAAAACATGTCTTATTGGGATCATATTATAAGATGTTAGGTGTTTTGGGGTTTTTTTGGCCTAGCTTTGACACCGAGCAGCATGGACATTTTTCAAACCCCCCCCCCACACACACACATAAACTCATGCAGGTCTGGAAGGAAGTGAAATTCAGTATTAAATAATCACAGAATATTTATTTACGGTGGAATTATTCCAGATTTAAGTGTAATAGAGCTTTGCCCTTTGTTTTTGTTTCATGTAAATCCTCTTGGTTTAACTCAATATTGTCGGTCTGAATCTTATCTGTTCAAGGTTGCACGTTTTGCCTTCAAGTTATTAGCATTCCGGTCACAGACAGATCAATCAAGAATAAAAGGGATCCATTTTCTCCAACTGGCAATTCCGCTCCGAGAGGAACTGTTGTTTTTATGGAGCGTATTATTGCTCCGTGATTACATCAGAGTCAGTGTGATGTGTGTAGGGCACTTGACATGATAAACCTGATGGAAAAACATCATGCTCTCATTGGAAACACAATTGAACGCGTCTGTTTAGTAGTTGGAGGAAATGTTACATTTTTACGATCCTACAGCGCTTTTTTTTTTTTTTGTGTCTGGTTTTAAAAGTACCTTCTTTCAACAGACAAGGAATGTTTTTTTACAGATTCTCAGTGGTCGTTAAAGGTCACTGGATTTGTTCGGGCCCCTAAACAAGCATAAAGTTGGTGCCTCACCATGAAGGCATCCCTTGCTGTTTGATTTCTTTTGTGACTCTTTCAAGCGTCCATTCCTCCCCCAAACGCCCCGACAACTCCTGCCCACCCCTGCCCCACTCGTCAGTTTTTGTGCTCTGCTCCAACCCTGGTCATGTGACCTCTGTCCCAGCACAATCGAGGCTCCTCGCCATTGGTCGACCGCTTTGAAAAAGCATCGGTTTCCCGGGTAACGGAATGGCGGCTCCACTTCAGATGGTCTCCGGGGCCCCTCCTAACACTTCACACGGACCCTCGCGTACCGAATCAGGTGCCTTCGACTGTCTCTTGCGCTCAGACGAGTCTCGCACCTTCTAAAGATAGCGTTTTAGGTGAGTAACCTGTTGTTACTGGCACAAGAGGCTTTGCTTTTTAAAGTCTTGGCGTTCATGCAAACTTGTGGGGTGTAAACAAAGTTGGATTTGCAAGAAAAATGGTTTTGTTCTGTTCCATTTATTTATTAATATCTTTTGGATGCGCTTGTTCATGGGAGTTTTGTCATACAATGGTACTGTGATTTAGTCAGGTGTTCTTCCGAAGAAATGTGCTGTGAAACACTTGTCTGTGCTTCCCTGAAGACTTTTTGTGTCCGTTGGAGCTTTGAATGAGAAATGATGGTAAATTCATATTTTTGCAATTAATGCACTAGATATAGAATATCAAACCAAGTGGCATCTAAATATATATATAAATATACAGTACTGTTCAAAAGTCTTAGCCCACTAGTATTTTCACCACCAAAAAATAGTTTTAAGTTGATTGTTTCTATCTTTTGCGGTGGCGTGTCAGTTGGAAATATCAGCTTACATTTCCAAACATTATTTTTGTTTATTATTTTAATAATGCAGTGAGATTATTGTCTGCACAAGGAGTCTGACAACAACAGTGCTCCACACAGAGATCAGGGGCCCGTTTCAGAAGGGAGGTTACGTGAAAACTCAGAGTTTGTTAACCTTGAGATAAGGGAAACTCTGAGTTTTCCGTCTCAAAAAGGCAGGTTTGTCAAATTTGGGAAGCAGGGTAACTCAAGCCTGTTTCTGAATGAGAGGTAACTATTACTCAGAGTCGGTTACCGTGGTAACTTACTCTGTGAACCTAACCTGGTCGGGAGCAGGTTTTATTCTCTAAACTCTGAGTTTCTGTCGGTCTCCTCCCCTTTTTTAAAGACGAAGCAGTATTTTGCGCCGTACCTTTAGTCATTCAATGCCCACATTTCAGACACAAACAGAGAAGAAAGTTACGAGGATGGCTTGTCCTTTTTAGGAGGATCCCATAGATGAAGAGGCTGTATTAATTCGAAGAGAATTACATTTACGTCGGGCACGAATTTTTGAGTGGATCTTTTTGTCTTTTCCCTTATAACAATGGTATTGTGTGTTTGAGCTATCTGGGATAACTGTCAAACATTTGTGACAAGTACTTGTCTAGCGCCTGAACATTTGTAACCAATTGTTTCTTTTTTTCTTTTTTGGGGTTTCCATTTTTAAGTCAAGTAAAGTTTGAGAGCTGACATTAACATTAACATTGAAATGTGGTCTAGTGGTTCGGATACAGTGTCAGCACCCAGGACATCCTGGGTTCTCTTCCTGTATCTGTCGAGATTTTTTATTTTTTTTATTTTTTTGCTTAAATAACAAGTAAAATAATTGTTTTATGCAAACCACCGTTACACCCCATAACATTACATTTTTGTTTGAGCGTTACAGTGTTTCGTTGCTATCAATGAAGTCACGTATATCCATAATCTAATCCGTTCTTACATCACTAACATCACCAATCATGGTTGTGCTCTTACATTTCTTTGCTAAAGGAAGCTTTCTGTATCAGGGACAATTATCCCGGATAGCTCAAACACACAATACCACCGTAACAGGGGGAAAAGACAAAAAGATCCACTCTGGGTCTCAAAATCCTTGCCCGACGTAAATGTAATTCTCTTCGAATGAATACAGCATCTTCATCTATGGGATCCTCCTAAAAAGGACGAGCCATTCTCGTAACGTTCTTCTCTGTTTGTGTCTGAAATGTGGGCATTAAATGACTAAAGGTGCGGCGCGACATACCGCTTTGTCTTTAAAAAAGGGGAGGAGACCAACAGAAACTCAAGAGTTTAGAGAATAAAACCTGCTCCCGACCAGGTTAGGTTCACAGAATAAGTTACCACGGTAACTGACTCTGAGTAATAGTTACCTCTCATTCAGAAACAGGCTTGAGTTACCCTGCTTTCTCAGGTTTGACAAACCTGCCTTTTAGAAACGGAAAACACAGAGTTACCCTCATTTCAGGGTTAACTAATTCTGAGTTTTCACTTAACCTCCTTTGAGAAACAGGCCCCTGTTCTGAAACCCAAAACTCTGAGTTTTTAATCTCTGGGTTGGGCAACTGTGCATACATACAACTGTTGCCATGTTTGAACCTCCTTTCTGAAACAGGCCCCTGATCTGATCATCATCCAGTCTGTCTGGAAAGACATGAAGAAACAGAACAAACTGAGACAAACTCAATCCAGAAGAACTTTGGCAACGTCTCCAAGATGAAGAAAAAAAACTCACCTGCAAAGCTATAGCACTGTTCAAAGTTTTAGACACTCGTGTAAAAATGCTGTAAAATTAGGATGCTTTCAAAAATAATGCCATAAATAGATTTAATTTATCAATTAACTTTTATTAACTAAATCAAATAAATATTTGGTATTTTTAGTTAGCTTTCAAGGTCTGTATTTTTCCTCCGTCTTGGAGATGTTGCCACAGTTTGACACTCTTCCGCAAAAGAAAGAAACAACTGTGAAAATACTAGTGGCCAAAGACTTTTTTTACATTTTCCTGTGCGATCTTGTTGAATGCTTTGTTCCGAATTAACTAATAATTACTTTGAACCATTTTAGAGTGATTTTTTTTTTATGTAAAAAATATATTTATATGTTTTTTATTTATTTATAAAAAAATTTGCACAAGTACTTTTAAATTCAATCTTGCATAACATCCTGGCTACAATGTTGTCTTTGTTATTATATATTAAAGGAAGAGAAGAGATTTATTTAATTTGTATTTATTTGAATTTGAACACACTTAGGGGCCGTTTACAAGACGTTTTCAGCCAAAAATGGGAAACTTTTGTCATGGGTTTTATATAATTTTGCCAACAGTGACGTCATGCACAGTACGTTTCGATTTTCATTGTCCATCCCGACAAAATTACTCGCTGCTTTCGCCATATGGCTTATTTGTTTACACCTATGTGCACAAAAAGGTCAGGTTGTCGTGTAAACGTAGCCTTACTGTGATGAGTTTTCTGTGGACAGTGCTTATACTGGATTTCTTTCAAATAAATTCCGCTTGGTTTGTCAAGTTTTTGAGCCCACTGTACATGTACAGTATATTATAATCGCTCTTTTGTATATTGCTGAGTGTGTCATTACTAGTTTCTTGAACAATCCTGAAATTGGTGTTGACCCGTTGCCCTCAGGAATGATTCCCCGTCTGGAATCCACCCAGTATACTGTCATCTACACAAACCTGCTTTATTATCATCGTCTCCGCACCACCTACAGCGCTCCTGAAGCCTAACAAAGCCCCATTCACACTGAAGATCCGCTGGCTGCGATTCAGTAACATCTGCTGGATATGTTCTCAAATTGTTCTGACATTTGATTATCAGGCTCTACAAATGAATTAACAAGACTAATTCCTGTGAAATGGAACGAGAGTGTCTTTCCGTGCGTCTGCTGTCTCTTTGATGGCGATGAAGGATAAAAGTGAAATGTTTTGAAAGCGTCATTGTTCTCTGTGTTTGGATGTCTGTCAGACGCCGGTGCCGGGGGCCTTTGAAGGATGAGTTCACATGGCTTTTGTTTCTCGTTCCCCGTGACCCTCAGGTGATTTTTCTTCATACCCCTCTTCCTGAGCTTTTGAAAGCCTTTCTGACGGAAAGAAAAACAACCGTCCCACCCAGAACCGCCCCTCTGAGTTTTTCACCTCTTGATACTGTCAATCTACCGCTAGTTGTGTTTGCCAAGACAGGCATCTCTGCCATCATTACGCTTATGATTTGGGATTTACTGGTCTTAGATGGTTTAGTTAGTCTCCCAGCCGGGCCAAGCTGCTATTTATCCGGTCAACCAGCTGGTCTCTAAAAATTATAAATGCCAGAAGCCTCTTTAAAAAGCAACCAACACATCAGCTTGACCAGGATTGGACACCTGCTGACCACTTTATGCTGGTTTAAGCTGGAGATGCTCCTGTGGAGTTGATCTGGATCATGTTTTTAGGGTTACACTACTGTTCAAAGCCTTTGTGTTAAGTTATTTTGTTAATTTAATTTCACCTTTGCTCACCAAAGCTGCATATATATATAATTTTTTCATAATGCAATTTACTCCTGTGATCAAAGCTGAATTTTTAGCATCATTACTCCAGTCTTCAGGTTCACATGATCCTTCAGAAATCATTCTGATATGCTGATTATCTATCTATCTATCTATCTATCTATCTATCTATCTATCTATGTATAACATTTTTTTTTTTTTTTTGTGGAAAATGTTACATTTCTTTTGTTTCTTTTTATAAATAGAAATTTCAAAAGAACAGCATTTTTTTAAAATGGAAACCTTTTGTAACATTGTGAATGCCATTAATTTTTAATCAGTTTAATTTCTTAACAAAAACAACTACAATAAATCTTATTAAACCCAAACTTGTGAACCTTTTGGTTTAGCAGTATTAACATTTTGGCTGACACTTATTTCCACATTATGACGGATCAATAAACAAATTAATAATTTGTCTGAATAAAACACCAAAAAATTAAATAAATAATAATAATTTCAAACGATTAATTTAATGATAAATGATTGTGATCGATCGCATCCAAAATAGTATTTTTGTTTGTTTACATAAAATGTGCTTCTGCTGCTGTGAAACATGTATGTGTGTGTATATACACACAGACACACACTCATGCATATATATAATTAAGAAAATTGTTACATTTATATATTTAATATATTTATTTGTGATGTAATTGAAATTAATATAGATATGTAGCTACTTGTAAATACATGTAAATATTTTTAATATAATATTAATTCTATTAATACATTTACACACCACACACACACACGTTATGTAAAAACAAATCATTATAATCATCATGATAAATCATTTGACAGCACTAAAAAAAGACAAAAAAAAAAAAAATGTTTTTAATGGGTTCAAGTGAGGATGTGACCGCAAACTTGGATTTGGATCATTTGGATGTAAAAATATGGAAATAAGGCATGTACAAATTAAATGGCTAACTATCGTAATAAAAAAGGCAAAATTACTGAAAAAACGTGCAACTGCAGTTCTGTCAACTTTTCTTTGAGGTTATGACATAAACAGTGTCATGAAAGATCATTTCAGTCCATATTGCTTTTTTTTAGTGTTTTTAGCACAAGATTATTTTCTATTGAGCAATGGATGTTTCTTTAAAATCTTCTATGTTGAATATATTTTGCTTCAGGACTGAGTTTAAAATAGACCTGAAACTCAAGCCGTTCTGAATTGTCTTGAGCCTGAGGAGAAAGGAGGAAACTTTCATTGTTGACAATGTGATTTGCGGCTGGGCTTTATTGAGTTATGAGAGTTTAACTGCAAAATGAGCAGTGTAAGTTGTGCTGCACACAAATCCCAGCAAACGACAAAGAGCTCTGTCATCACGCGGTGACCGTAATGACAGAGCCGGGCTATATTTAACCGCGCTGCCTATAAACAACAATCAAGCAGCGCTACCTTGTTTTGTTCCTTTTCATTTCATCCTGCACTTGATGCCAAAGCAAAGCATCTTATAGTGAAGCTTTATATGTGTGTGTGTGTGTTCCAAACCTAGGGAACTGTGTTTTTTTTAAGAGCATCATATTTGCACTTATAACACAAAACTTTAGCATTTCGGCAAAAAATTGACTCAATTTGATTCCAGTAGTTTAATGTCAAAGCTATTTTATATATACTCACCTAAATGGTTATTAGGAACACCTGTTCAATTTCTCATGAATGCAATTATCCAATCAACCAATCACATGGCAGTTGATTCAATGCATTTAGGGGTCAAGACAATCTCCTGAACTCTAAACTGAATGTCAGAATGGGAAAGAAAGGTGATCTAAGCAATTTTGAGCGTTTCATGGTTGTTGGTGCAAGATGGGCCGGTCTGAGTATTTCACAATCTGCTCAGTTACTGGGATTTTCACGCACAATCATTTTTAGGGTTTACAAAGAATGGTGTGAAAGGGAAAAACATCCAGTATGCGGTAGTCCTGTGGGCGAAAATGCCTTGTTGATGCTAGAGGTCAGAGGAGAATGGGCCGACTGATCCAAGCTGATAGAAGACCAACTTTGACTGAAATAATCACTCTTTACAACCAAGGTATGCAGCAAAGCATTGGCGAAGCCACAACATGCACAACCTTGAGGCGGATGGGCTACAACAGCAGAAGACCTCATCTAAAAATAGGAAAAAGAGGCTACAGTTTGCACAAGCTCACCAAAATTGGACAGTTGAAGAGTTGAAAAATGTTGCCTGGTCTGATGATTTCTGTTGAGACATTCAAATGGTAGAGTCAGAATTTGGCGTAAACATAATGAGAACATGGATCCATCATGCCTTGTTACCATTATGCAGGCTGGTGGTGGTGGTGTAATGGTGTGGGGGGGGGGGTTTGCTTGGCACACTTTAGTGCCAATTGGGCATCGTTTAAATGCCATGGGCTACCTGAGCATTGTTTCTGACCATGTCCATACCTTTATGACCACCATGTACCCATCCTCTGATGGCTACTTCCAGCAGGATAATGCACCATGTCACAGAGCTTAAATCATTTCAAATTGGTTTCTTGATCATGACAATGAGTTCACTGTACTAAAATGGCCCAATAGAGCATCTTTGGGATGTGGTGGAACGGGAGCTTCGTGCCATGGATGTGCATCCCACAAATCTCCATCAACTGCAAGATGCTATCCTGTCAATATGGGCCAACATTTTCTAAAGAATGCATTCAGCACCTTGTTGAATCAATGCCACGCAGAATTAAGGCAGTTCTGAAGACGAAAGGGGTTCAAACATCGTATTAGTATGGTGTTCCTAATAATCCTTTAGGTGAGTGTATAATATGCATGATAATACTCTCTGGATAAGTACATATAATAACAATTTTTTTTAAAAAGTCAAGTATAAAATTCCTATTTTTTATTTGATTTATTAGACCTTTGAAACGATCACATCCAAAATAAATGTTTTTGTGTGTACTGTGTGTATACATATACACGTTTATGTATATTTAAGGAAAATGTTATATTTCTGTATGTTAAATTTCTATAATGAATATATGTATTTAATATTATTATACTTATATAATATAAATTATACAAATATAAATATATACATGTAAATACATGAAAACATGTTCAAAATGTGAGTTTATATACATAAAAATAATTTACTGTATAAACTAAATATATAATAATATAAACTATTATTAAACTAAAATTACAAACTGTAATAAAAATTATTACTGTAAGCTAACATTGTTTTTAAAATATATAATGTTCACACATCATGACAAAATAAAACAACTTGAGAGTGAGTAAATGACAGAATAATGACATTTTTGGGTGTACTGTCCTTTTAATGTCTTAAATAAGGATTTTTTTTCAGGGAGAAAAAGACAGCTCACACTACTTAAAACCACAACCTGATCACACAATGTTGGCTTATTTGTTCCAATTATAGGCTGTTTTTTGTGTGTGTGCTGTCAAGGTCAATGTATTTTATCAAGAAAAAATGTTTCACTTCCCTCTTGAAGAGGTTCTTTGCTGGTAATTTTAACAAGAAAGGTTCATAGCCTTTCCAAAAACATCATCCAAGGTCATTGGTGTAGATGCACAGTCAAAGGAAGATGAAAATCTCACCATGGTGTCTTTCCAAACCCTTACAAACTCTTGGAGGAGTTTGAGTGTTTGGATGAACTGATTGTGAGGGTTGTGGGTTGATAATGAAGTCTGCAGCTTTGGCATCAGTCTGTTTTGAGCACCTGTCTCATGTCTTCTCCACTGATCTAAAGAGACTCGAGTGTCACTGGATTCTTTAAAGCGCACCTGCTCTTTGAAAACATCTGCACGAGTGAGGAAATCTTTTTGAGGAAACATCTGTTCACGTTTAATGTTGAAACAAGTTTAACTGCTGGGTGTCCTTTCTTTATGATGGAGTATTTATTGTTTTACAATGGCTTTGTTTGCCAATGCAAGTACAATGACCAGGTTGATGAGGTAAGGAAGCTGTCATGTTCCTATGCAGGCCAGTCCTTTCACGGCTCGTTTGTGTTTCCTCATAAAGTAGGTCAGGCATGCTTTCTGATGTCTATAAAAGTGGATGACTTTGAAGTTGTAATTTAAAGGTGCATTTTTTGGCTAAATATGTTTAACCCCTTAACTGTCACCCCCATTTTCGGGAAAACACATGAAAAAGTACTATACAAGCTTAAAAAGATG